>CACSLK010027831.1:10667346-10686567 GCA_902706635.1 Striga hermonthica
TTTCAAACCGTGCATCGGCTAAGCCGTGTCAGTCGAGTTCGTGCCGGCCCGAATTGCCACGCCGAACTCGGACCACGGTCAAACCGAGCTGCACATAGACAAGCAAATGATCGACCGGCTCCGAGTGAGCCGTCGGTCCAGTTCAGTCGAACCGGTCCGGTCAGTCTGGACGGTTCGAGATAAATTCCAAATATTTCTTTCAGATAAATTTGAGATTCAGTCAGATTAAAATTTCAGATTTATTTAAGATTCCAGATTTATTTAAGATCCAGATAAAGTTTAGATTTCAGTCAGATGAGATTAAGTCAGATTTTAGTTCCAGACTTAGAAATATTTTCAGAGAACTCTAGAATGCCTCAAAGACAATAATATTTTCAAAATCAGCTCGTAAATCCCTAAATGATTTTTTTTAAGCCAAGTGAGCGAACCTAGACAGATCAGATAATATAATTCGAGTTTTCAGTTTAAGATAAGTACTTAGAATATATTTTGTGCTTATATATTTTGTAGCTTGTGGAGAGTCGAGCCTCTGACAGCTGCAAACCGTTCAGATCTTGCATTTCAGCATATCAGGTGGGGACCCTGTACTGGGTATTACATCTTCTATAATCGCAATACCATGGTTGAGGTATGTATGTAAGATTTCGCCCGATTAGGGCAACTACCTAGCGAGTAGATCCTTTCTAGCTAGGTGAATCGAACGTTAGTTAAGGTGAGATAAGAATTATAGTGCAGCTTTGAGTTAAGTGAATTCAGAACCCTAGAGCAGCCTTGAGTTAAGTCTAATTTCAGATGATCTTAGAATAATTTTTCCATAAGGGGCATTGATCTAGAGATAGTTTTCGTCATAACCAAGTGTTTAGAATCCCCAGTTACTATCAAGGACTCTAGTGCAGTTGTGAGTTAAGCTCCAACCTTAGAAGTGCATAAGAGTTAGTTTTTCCCTAGTATGGGCAACGACCTACAGATTAGGTCCTACGGTTGCTTATCGTGAGCGTAAAGACCTAGTGTCCTTCTCGCCTGTTAAGCAGTCAGTTGAGCAGAAATTATATGTAGTAAGTTGAGCAGCTATTAGAGATAGTCAGTTGAGCATCAGTTATAGACAATATACTTATTTATACGCATTTGTGATGTGTTCCATCATATTAGATGTATGCTTAGGTTGTGATGTGTTCTATCATATTAAATGTATGCTTAGGTTGCGATGTGATTTACCATATTAGATGTATGTTGAGGTTGGATGTGCTTATCATATCATATGTATGTTTAGTTCATGATGTTGCAGTTATAGTTAGACAATTGGGCAGCAATTATAGTTAGCCAGTCGAGCACCCATTATATATAGTAAGTTGAGCAGCTATTAGAGATAGTCAGTTGAGCATCAGTTATAGTTGTCCAGTCGAGCAGAAATTATAGACAGGCAGCTGAGCAGCCGTTGTATGTAGTCAGCTAAGTAGCAGCTATAAGTAGTTTTGTCGATGTTAGTGCTTTGGTTGAATACCTAATCTGTAGTAAAATGCTCATCATCATATCGTTTTCTTCCGAACCATTATGTACTTGCATATATGTCGATGTCATGATATGTTATTATATTAGCTGTATATTTCAGTGCCGGTTCCGCAGGAGCACGTGGATTATTTATGCTCACGCCCCCCACTAACCATTTTTCAGGTGACGGTGTCGAGCGTAGAGCGTGAGCCGATGATGTGGTGGTGGTCATAGCAAGGATATTTTTAGTAAACATGTCATGTATATTTTAGCATGTTTGAGTTATTATGTTTTGTTGATGCATGCTTACATTTGCTTCCGCACTCAGTATTTCAGTATCTAGGATTTCAGTCTATGCATGCTTAAATCCTGAGATGTTTAGAGTAATGAATTATACTCGGTTGCATGCCTAGTAGTTTAAAGATATTAAAGATTAAAGATTTAAGATTAAAGTTGAGTAGCATCCCGCATATTAAAGAAAGTATTTTCGAAAATTAAAACAGAGTTTTCCTTTTATAGCGCGAAAAATTTACTCTGATTTTAGTAAGTCTAGGCGGGGTGTTACAGTTGGTACCAGAGCCACTTAGTGGTTCTGTATACTGAAATTTAGAGAGATATGACCACACCACGCTCACGCCACGCCGACTCTGAGGTACGTCACCTGTACAACTTTTATTAATTGTGAATGCATATTTAATTATAGTCAGATTATTTCAGGGGCGTACGATCTATCCTTCGATGAGAATTCTAGTCAGAACTCTAGCCAGAACTTAGAAGATTTTAGTGTAACCAGAACTCTAGCCAAGCTAGGTGTTTTCGGAATTCAATGATAAATTATTAAGTATAGTGTAGCTATTTATTAATCGGCTATACTGCTAAAGTCAGAATTTCAGCAAAATTAGTTATTGTGTATCTCATCACTTTTAATTGATTATATTGTTGAAGTATTTGTGTAAGTAGATTGAAGATCGAGACGGATGAGTAATCCCGTCTTGGTCGATATTTCAGTATGTCAGTTTGACATGGATGATTGGGCGGTGCCCAGCCTAAGTCTAGCATCCGGATGAGTGGGCGAAGCTCAGCCTGGATAGCGAAAATGTCAGATGTCAGTTATGACTTGGATGAGTGGGCAATGCCCAACCTAAGTCTAGCGTCCGGATGAGTGGGCGAGGCCCAGCCTGGATTGCGAAAATGCCAGATGTCAGTTAGGACTTGGATGAGTGGGCGATGCCCAGCCTAAGTCTAGCGTCCAGATGAGTGGGCGAGGCCCAGCCTGGATTGCGAAAATTCCAGTTGTCAGTTAGGACTTGGATGATTGGGCGATGCCCAACCTAAGTCTAGCGTCCAGATGAGTGGGCGAGGCCCAGCCTGGATTGCGAAAATGTCAGATGTCAGTTATGACTTAGATGGGCGGTGCGATGTCCAGCCTAAGTCTAACGTCCAGATGAGTGGGCGATGCCCAGCCTGGATTTCTGTGGGAGGGGACCCCCAAAAGGTGCACATGAGTACCAAATTACTGATAGTCCCATAGTTAGCCAATTTATTTGTGCATAAGCAGATCTCTGGTGGGCTTCGTACTGGGAGAAGTACCACCCGGCCCACTACAGAGAGAAGATAGACAGAGTAGATTGACCCAATCACAAATACCCCAACCACTACAACCGGTTCCACCAGCTTGCGCCACATGCGAACGCCACCACCTAGAACGTTGCAGTAATATGGGAATACACCAATGACAGACCGTAGCAGTCGCCAGAAGATCTAAGGAAAGCCTAGAAGTAGAAGTAGAACCAAACCTCGTTCTTACGAGAGTTGAAGATGAGCATTACACCTGAGAGCCTGCGTTTTGGATGAAGACTTCATTTTGGAGAACGATTTATTACCAAAACAGTTAAACTTTTGGCGTAGACACCGTACGATCTTGTACGGACACAAGTGCAATTCGCCAACGTACCGAAATAGTATTTAGGAGAGAAGGTTTCGCGATCAAGAATGGACCCGAGTATTCTAGCCAAGGATTGCACTTAAGTTTCAAATTCTAATTTTAGTTGTGTTTATGTAGTACCGATTTCTAGTGTATAATAGTCATTATTCTGGGTGACCATGGCGGCTTGAAATAAGAGTCACTAAGTCGGGTATACCGTGGAGACTTGAAACTAGACCGGGACAATATAGTTCTCCATACGAGATGATTTATGATCGCCAGAAGAAACTGGCTCTGAGTTGCGGGTACACCGCACGCAGGTACTGCATGCTAGTATACCACGCCCGAGGGCCCCGGGTTGTTGGTGTGCCGCATTGCTACGTGCCCCGTGCAAAGTATCGCGTAGTCATGTGCCGGAAGGTACGATATAGAGCCGGGTAGAGGCCAAGTGTCCTTATACCCCCAGGTTCTGATGGAGTCTCAGCGTATTCCATCAGAGTATACACCTAATTTATTAGCCAAGTGTCTATAAATCCCAAATTCTGATGGAGTCCTAGTGAATTCCATCCGAATGTGCACACCTGGCCAAATGTTCGAGAGCGAGCAATGGAATCCCAGTGAATTCCATTTGACTGTGCACACCCGACCAAGTGTTCGGAAGTGAGCAATGGAATCCCAGTGAATTCCATTTGACTGTGCACACCCGACCAAGTGTTCGGAAGTGAGCAATGGAATCCCAGTGAATTCCATTCGACTGTGCACACCCGACCAAGTGTTCGGAAGTGAGCAATGGAATCCCAGTGAATTCCATTCGAATGTGCACACCCGACCAAGTATTCGGAAGTGATCAATGGAATCCCAGTGAATTCCATCCGACTGTGCACACCCGACCAATTGTTCGGAAGTGAGCAATGGAATCCCAGTGAATTCCATTCGACTGTGTACACCCGACCAAGTGTTCGGAAGTGAGCAATGGAATCCCAGTGAATTCCCTTCGAATGTGCAATCCCGACCAAGTGTTCGGAAGTGAGCAATGGAATCCCAGTGAATTCCATCCGAACGTGCACAACCGACCAAGTGTTCGGAAGTGAGCAATGGAATCCCAGTGAATTCCATCCGAACGTGCACACCCGGCCAAGTGTTCGGGAGTGAGCAATGGAATCCCAGTGAATTCCATTCGAATGTGCACACCCGACCAAGTGTTCGGGAGTGAGCAATGAAATCCCAGTGAATTCCATTTGAATGTGCACACCCGACCAAGTGTTCGGGAGTGAGCAATGGAATCCCAGTGAATTCCATCCGAATGTGCACACCCGGCCAAGTGTTCGGGAGTGAGCAATGGAATCCTAGTGAATTCCATCCGAATGTGCACACGATACCCGGCCAAGTGTTCGGGAGTGGGCAATGACCTGCAAGTAGGTCCTACCTGTTACATATCACCTGGTAGAGATCTCCGCCTAACCAGCTTACCCTGGTCAGCCTGGCGTGAGCGCAACAAACCTTGTCTAATCGGATGAAACCCGATCAGCCTGATATGGTTAACACTTTCGTCCAATCGTGCAGCGCTCGATCAGCCTGACGAAGTGTACGGTAAATCTTGTCTAATCGGGTGAAACTCGATCAGCCTGACAAGGTAGACCGTCATAGTAAAGAATGACAGTTCAGTTCTCCCTAATACTAGAAGCGTCTCCATAGCCAAGGCGAGATAGGCTTCCTCCGAAGTGCCTAAGTTATAATTTCTAAAGTTCTGCCCTGGGACTTTCCAGGGGCACCTAGCGAATTTTGGCAAACCGCCATGGCAAACTAGTCCCAGAACTTGGGCTAATGGTGTATAAGAGCCATAAGGCCGGGTAAATTATGGAGGCTTGAAATAAGAGTCATTAGTCTGAAATTGCCTGGTGGCTTGAAACTGGAATTTTCGTGGCATAGTCAAGATCACTAGTGGAATGAAGACCGAATTTAAAGCTAAGAATAATAGTTTTGAGTTTTGACTTGTATTTTAGTTTAGCATTTCCGAGGACAGAAATATTTTAAGGAGGATAGATTGTAACGCCCAGAATTTTTATTTACTATTTATGGAGGTCGACTTTATTTCCATGATTATCAAGTTTCTTAATTTGATGCATTTATTATTATTAATTGCATTAAATTAAATATTTAGTATTAAAGTCTAAGCCATGGAGAATTTATTCGATTTTAATTATTAAAGTCAGATTTTTCTTAAGCCAAGTATCGGTTGTATCTTCTTAAAACCGAGACTTGGAAGGATCAAAAATTTTAATTAAGCGGACCAAAGGCCGAATATCTAATTTATTCGAGCCCAATCACTATCCAACGAGTCCAATTATTCTAGCCGGCCCATTTAAGTAAATGGAGACTATGCTCGATTTTATTCCGGCCCACTACATTTCAGTAAGTCGAGCCCATGTTCGATTTGATTTTAGTCCATTTTAAAGATTGAGCCTATGTTCGATTTTGAAATCCAAGCCCCGTTATTCTAGTAGATTTGATCGACTAATTTAATAAGTCCAAGTCCGGTTAATTTCATTAACCGAACATCTAATTCTTTAATCGATATTCAATTTAAAATTGGAGCCCAAGTCGAATTAAATTTACTAGCCCAGTTTTAAGATTTTTGAAGCCCGATTGAATGAAATCCTAAGCCCGATTTTAGGCCCAATATACAAGTGAAACCCTAGCTACCTTACACATATAAATACACACACTTAGCTATTTCTTTCTTCCCCAAAACATCTCATCCGCGCAGCTCTCTCTCACCTCCATCTTCAACCTCCATAGCTCAAAATCCGACCACCCCTACCATTTTCCGGCAAGCCCTCGACGTCGGCGACCACCACCTGTCATCGACCCGCTGCGACACACCGGAAAATCGCGAGCCCAGCCCTGTGCCGCACCTCCCGAGCTCAGCCAGAAAAAAAACGCGAGCCTTTACCAGCACCAGCGAGCCCTTCCCTTCCCGCACAGGTGACCCTAGCACAACCTACGTCTGTGTTGTCCCGTTCTAGTTCCGGCGTCCTTGAGCCACGCGCCACCAGCTCCGCCCGTCCAGCTCCGATTTCAGCCGATTTGCGCGTCGTGCAGCTCGCCTCTGTCATCGAGCTCGTGACTCCGGTCACCCCTGCCATACCGTAGCGTTCCAGCGCCCTCAGCCCCGGTTCGACCCAGCTGCTCTGAACTTGCGGCTCTAGCCTTGTCCTCACGTGCGCGAGCCACCGGCAGCGAGCCCGACGAGTCGTGCTTGTGCTCTAGCTGCACCTAACCGGGTCCAACAGCCCGTAACTGACCCTAGCTTCGTCAACGCGTGCCCGAACCGTTTTGATCTGTGCGAAATGGGCCAGCCCGAGCCGTTTCAGTCCCTACTGAGCAAGTTCCGGCTAGAACCGAGTTGTTTCCGGCCAAACCCAGTCCAGCCACTCCAGATCCGTCCTGACTTAATCTTGGTCCAAGCGGTTCAGCCTTCGGTTCGACCCATTTCAGCGAGCCGGTCCCGGTTTGCAAAAGCCGACCCCTTTTCCCTCTAGGCGATCAATTTTCGATTTCCCGATCCGAACCGAATTAAGGTTAAATGGATTGGGCCTTTCTCCATGAGCTTAGATATAATTATTAAGATATAAAAAAATGTGAATTTGAGAATTTGAGCAATTTACGATCTATTGGGATTTATCGAGCTTGAGGTTGATTTTTCGAGCATTTTATAAAAATGCGATATAATAATGAAATAAATTTTATAAAATTCGTTTCGATGTCTTGAGGCTTAGGTGCGAATTTAAGAAATTTTAGAGTTCGTTGGATAGATGAACGAGATTTTTGAATGATTCGATCGGTTGAAGCGATGACTAGTTGAATGTGTTAGGAGTTGAATTGAGTTGCGATATTTTGACCATATATCGTGTATATGTTGAGGATGTTGTGTTTCGAATTTCGTAATTTTCGGGCACCGTTTGAGATAGATTAAAAATCGAGATGTTAACCTCATTTCGCGATATTTTAGAATATTAGCCAGACATGATTTTAGCTGCAGTTGATATTTATTTTAAAATCATTATAAATCACATAGAATATATATTAATTATTAGCCATCGTATCGTCAATTCGTAATGCGTATCGTCGTGTCGCGCACGTGACCGTCCCTCGTCTGACCGTTGGAGCCGAACCGCCGAGTGCGTGCCCGTGCACCGAGTCCGAGTCAACCTCCGAGTGCGTGCCCGTGCACCGAGTCCATCCGACTTGACGTCTACGCGGCGTTCCATTAGCCGTGGTCCAAGCACGCCCGTGCGTCAGTGACCGTGGCACCGTTTCAAACCGTGCATCGGCTAAGCCGTGTCAGTCGAGTTCGTGCCGGCCCGAATTGCCACGCCGAACTCGGACCACGTCAAACCGAGCTGCACATAGTCAAGCGAATGATCGACCGACTCCGAGTGAGCCGTCGGTCCAGTTCAGTCGAACCGGTCCGGTCAGTCTAGACGGTTCGAGATAAATTCCAAATATTTCTTTCAGATAAATTTGAGATTCAGCCAGATTAAAATTTCAGATTTATTTAAGATTCCAGATTTATTTAAGATCCAGATAAAGTTTAGATTTCAGTCAGATGAGATTAAGTCAGATTTTAGTTCCAGACTTGGAAATATTTTCAGAGAACTCTAGAATGCCTCAAAGACAATAATATTTTCAAAATCAGCCCGTAAATCCCTAAATGATTTTTTTTTAAAGCCAAGTGAGCGAACCTAGACAGATCAGATAATATAATTCGAGTTTTCAGTTTAAGATAAGTACTTAGAATATATTTTGTGCTTATATATTTTGTAGCTTGTAGAGAGTCGAGCCTCTGACAGCTGCAAACCGTTCAGATCTTGCATTTCAGCATATCAGGTGGGGACCCTGTACTGGGTATTACATCTTCTATAATCGCCAATACCATGGTTGAGGTATGTATGTAAGATTTCGCCCGATTAGCGGCAACTACCTAGCGAGTAGATCCTTTCTAGCTAGGTGAATCGAACGTTAGTTAAGGTGAGATAAGAATTATAGTGCAGCTTTGAGTTAAGTGAATTCAGAACCCTAGAGCAGCCTTGAGTTAAGTCTAATTTCAAATGATCTTAGAATAATTTTTCCATAAGGGGCATTGATCTAGAGATAGTTTTCGTCATAACCAAGTTTTTCGAATCCCCAGTTAGTATCAAGGACTCTAGTGCAGTTGTGAGTTAAGCTCCAACCTTAGAAGTGCATAAGAGTTAGTTTTTCCCTAGTATGGGCAACGACCTACAGATTAGGTCCTACGGTTGCTTATCGTGAGCTTAAAGACCTAGTGTCCTTCTCGCCTGTTAAGCAGTCAGTTGAGTAGAAATTATATGTAGTAAGTTGAGCAGCTATTAGAGATAGTCAGTTGAGCATCAGTTACAGACAATATACTTATTTATACGCATTTGTGATGTGTTCCATCATATTAGATGTATGCTTAGGTTGTGATGTGTTCTATCATATTGAATGTATGCTTAGGTTGCGATGTGATTTACCATATTAGATGTATGCTGAGGTTGGATGTGCTTATCATATCATATGTATGTTTAGTTCGTGATGTTGCCGTTATAGTTAGACAGTTGGGCAGCAATTATAGTTAGCCAGTCGAGCACCCATTATATATAGTAAGTTGAGCAGCTATTAGAGATAGTCAGTTGAGCATCAGTTATAGTTGTCCAGTCGAGCAGAAATTATAGACATGCAGCTGAGCAGCGGTTGTATGCAGTCAGCTAAGTAGCAGCTATAAGTAGTTTTGTCGATGTTAGTGCTTTGGTTGAATGCCTAATCTGTAGTAAAATGCTCATCATCATATTGTTTTCTTCTGAACCATTATGTACTTGCATATATGATGATGTCATGATATGTTATTATATTAGCTGTATATTTCAGTGCCGGTTCCGGCGGAGCACGTGGATTATTTATGCTCACGCCCCCGACTAACCATTTTTCAGGTGACGGTGTCGAGCGTAGAATGTGAGCCGATGATGTGGTGGTGGTCATAGCAAGGATATTTTTAGTAAACATGTCATGTATATTTTAGCATGTTTGAGTTATTATGTTTTGTTGATGCATGCTTACATTTGCTTCCGCACTCAGTATTTCAGTATCTAGAATTTCAGTCTATGCATGCTTAAATCCTGAGATGTTTAGAGTAATGAATTATACTCGGTTGCATGCCTAGTAGTTTAAAGATATTAAATATTAAAGATTTAAGATTAAAGTTGAGTAGCATCCCGCATATTAAAGTTAAAGTATTTTCGAAAATTAAAACAGAGTTTTCCTTTTATAGCGCAAAAAATTTACTCTGATTTTAGTAAGTCTAGGCGGGGTGCTACAAAAAAAGTCGAGGTATTTCGAATTGTTTGTCGACACGTCACTTCGCTTCGCTTCTTTTGTATGGTCGAGTATCTTCAAACTTGTGTTAAGCAAGAATTCTTCCTTTAATGCCTACAGTGACATACCCTTCATCAAGGCTTTCAGTTCAAGGCGTTCTTTCTCCAGTCTATGCAGACGTTAGGTCTCCGTCTCTGAGGTGGCTGGACGTTGAGAAACTTGGCCTTGGCTAGGGTTAGCCTGAGAGTTCGCGTAGCTTCCTTGGGGTTGATCGTGTCGCGAAACGCTTCGCGTCCTGCGACTGGTTTCCCCTCTCTTTTGTATCGCCATGAATCCTCTTCCTAAGTCGTCGTCCCCGCAGACGGCGCCAATTGATGATACAAGAAATACTTGACGTTAGTCCGAGAACAAATGTCGACGATGTATCCTCCGACGTGGCTCCTGGATGCGTCACCTTGGCTCCAACACCTGCAAAATCGAACCGGGGGTTGTCCTCAGGGGTAGATCCTCCGATGCCTAAGTTAGAAGACAATTTTTAATTAGGGTGGCGGCTGTAGAGTGAGTAGAAGAAGGGTCTGTGTGTCCCTTACCTTGACCTAGTTCATCCTTTTATATGGGTTGGATGACCTAGGTCTTTCCCTATGTAGAGTGAGGACTTCCCAGCCCACTAGCTTGGTGGACTATGGTCCACCAATTGGGTCACCTCGAGACCTCAGGCCTAAAGTAAGGCTTCTCAGGACCTTGGGCATAAATTTGAAGTTGAACTTCAACCTTGACCTTGAACACTGGCGGTCCTCAGAATACACGTGTTTTTATTCTCTCGAGACACGTGTCACCGAATAAATATTCATTTTTACCCTTATCACACATGAATATGATATTTTTGGGGGAATGATAATAATTTATTCCCAATATATTATCACCTCAATTAGACAAAACAATAGTCTTGCGCTGCCCCATATTATTTTGAAAACAAAAGAATTTCAAATGTGATGAATAATCATCAAGGACAGTTATTAAAGCAAAATGAGCCACTAAAGTAATCAAGCATTATAACTTTATATATACGCGAAAAATCCTCACTATCATCGTTTATGTATAGAGACGAAGTGACCACCTATTTTAGCACCTCGTTACGAAAATGAAGCCTCACCTCTTATGTTTCTGGGTTTGAATTTGCACTGACCTTCCAAATGTAATGGTCCTAATAAACTCCTTTCCTTCAAGTATTATTAACCTCCATATTAGCCTCATTCATTCATCTTCCCAAGGAACGGCCTCCTTTTATCTTTTCTTGCCTTTGCATGACTCTGCTGCTATAAGCAGCCTTGGGCTTGTCCCACCATATACAGAGTCATCATCATCAACAAAAACACAAAAAATAAAAAAGTAAAATGATGGTAATATTTTATCTCTTCCCATTTTTACTATCTTTTTCCGGCATCAACGGACAACTACCCACGGTCGAGGTTCACCACCACCTTTCGTCCGACGTCGTCGGACTCGAAACTAATATCGACGTCAATTTCTCATTCCCGAATCCCAGACTGAAGAGCGCTTACGTGGCTTTACATGCATGGAAAAAGGCTATTTATTCGGACCCATCTAATATTACGGGAAACTGGGTGGGGCCCGATGTTTGCTCATACAACGGCGTGTTTTGTGCGAACGCTCTCGATGATGACAACCTCACTGTGGTTGCCGGCATTGACCTCAACCATGCGGACATAGCCGGCCACCTCCCCTGTGAGATCGAGTATTTGGGGGACATTAGTCTTCTCCACCTCAACTCCAACCGCTTCTGTGGGATAATACCCGAAGGCATCAAGAAGCTGAAACTTCTCTATGAGCTTGACGTGAGCAACAACCGTTTTGTGGGCCCTTTCCCCGAGCCGGTTCTTGAGCTTCCCGAGTTGAAATATCTTGACCTTAGGTTTAACGATTTCGAAGGGGAACTACCGTGCGAGCTTTTTAACAAGCCGCTCGACGCCATTTTCCTCAACGACAATCGTTTTCATTCGACCATCCCGGAGAACATCGGCAACTCGCCGGCCTCGGTGGTGGTGATAGCCAACAACAACATCACGGGCTGCATCCCGGCCAGCATCGGGAACATGGCCGGAAAACTAGACGAATTGATCTTCTCCGGGAATAATCTCTCCGGCTGCTTGCCGGAGGAGATCACGCTGCTCAACACGACAACGGTTTTGGACATTAGTGATAACAACTTCTTCGGGGATTTACCCGTTGGCTTGGAGTATCTCCAAAGCCTGGAGGTCGTCAATATCGCGAGCAATAGATTTAGAAGCAAGGTGCCCGACACGATCTGCACGCTGCCGAGCCTGAAGAATTTTACTTTCTCGTTTAACTATTTCGATGCCAAAGACGAGGAGTGCGATCCGAGTGCATTGGTTGGGGTCGTTTTTGATGATGAGGAGAATTGTTTGGCAGGGGAGAAAAAGCAGAGGTCGGAAAATGAGTGTGGGTCAGAATTAAGCAAGAAAGTGGATTGTAGCAAGGCAGGATGCAGAGGGGGTGACAAGGGGAGCTCGCCAAAGCCCAGGCCTCCGAAAGGGTCGCCAGAACCGAAAAAACCTCCAACAAAGTCTGAGCCACCCATGGTATCTCCTTCACCGAAGCCGTCTCCTGTCCCAGCTTCGCCCAACCAGCCAGTGGTGGAGCCTCCCAAGACTTCTTCTACGAAACCACCACACTCTGACCCTCCAACTCCACATGCACAATCTCCTAAGATTGTTGTACCTTTGCCTCCAAAGGCACAACCTTCTCCAGCCCCAAAGGCGGCACAACCTCCTCCTAAGGCCGATGTACCTTCCATCCCCAAGGAACAACTTCCTAAGCCTTTTGTACCTCCAACTCCAAAAGTACAACCTCCTAAGATAGATGCCCCTCCAAGACCTCCTAAGGCTACTATGCCACCCACACCCAAGGCACAACCTCCAAATCCTAATATACCATCAATTCCAAAAGCACAACCTCCTAAGACTGACGTACCTTGGGCGCCAAAGCCACAACCTCCTAAGGTTATTGTACCACGAGCGCCAAAGGCACAACCTCCAAAAGTCAATGTACCACTGGCACCAAAAGTACAATTGACACCAAAGGCACAACCTACACCACCAAGGGCATTGGTTCCACCATTCATAGCTAGACCACCATCTCCGACTCCAAAGATAGTTCAACCCAATTCTCCTTCATCACCAATAAAGTCAGTCACTCCACCACCACCGTCGCCCATTTTCTCAAAACCACCATCACACTCTCATTCACCACAACCATCACCATCACCAGTAGAACACTCATCTCCACCACCATCAATTAACTCTCCGACTTTTTCACCACCAATTAACTCTCCGCCACCACCACCGCGTGTCCACTCCCCTCCACCACCACTAATTAACTCCCCGCCACCACCACCACGTGTCCACTCTCCACCACCACCAATTAACTCTCCGTCACCACCACTTGTCCACTCTTCGCCACCACCAATTAACTCGCCACCGCCACCACTTGTCCACTCTCCATCACCACCAATCAACTCCCCGCCACCACCACGTATCCACTCTCCACCACCACCAATTAACTCTCCCCCACCACCACGTATCCACTCTCCACCACCACCAATTAACTCTCTCCCACCACCACGTATCCACTCTCCACCACCACCAATTAACTCTTCCCCACCACCACGTGTCCACTCTCCTCCACCACCAATTAACTCCCCGCCACCACCACCACGTGTCCATTCTCCGCCACCACCACGTGTCCACTCTCCACCACCACGTGTCCATTCTCCGCCACCACCACGTGTCCACTCTCCACCACCACCACCACCACGTGTCCATTCTCCGCCACCACCACGTGTCCACTCTCCACCACCACCACCACGATTCCACTCTCCACCACCACCAATTAACTCTCCGCCGCCACCACCACCACGATTCCACTCTCCGCCACCACAACGGGTCCACTCTCCACCACCACCACCAGTTAACTCTCCACCACCACCAACTTTTTCACCACCACCACCATCAGCGCCATTATCCCCACCTCCTTATGTATTTCCTCCCATTGTATTCCCACCTATTTTGGGCGCCCACTACGCATCTCCACCACCACCAGCTATTCCAGGCTATTAATTAACAAGTTTTTACATTTTTCATCTCTTATACATGTATTCCTTATTGTCATTAATATGAGTTCAGAGGAATGAAAGCCACTTGATTTGGGTGTCTCATTTTGTCAAATTTTTATTAAGTGCAAACTAGTTACAACCCCCAGTACTGTTTATGAGCCATGTAATGTTATTACTCACACCAATATAATAATAAAAAAAAAATCTCATGAAGACAAATTTTGATTGCTGATATTCGTTTATTTCTTTCTTTCCTGCAATTACAATCACGAGAAGACTACCATCCTGTCACGGAATCATTTCGTGAGAGTTTTTAGCCTTTCGTTATATATAAAAGTTAGTTATTGTAGAGAATCAATGGCTAAAACTCTCACGGAATGATTTCTTGATGGCATGATAGTTTTTTCCTATAATCATTACGTAGAGACTTTCGATAATATTCCAACTTAAACGCCAAATTTAAGTCCATCTACCAAATTCCAGTTTCCAAAATAAAATTGGTTTCATAGAATGGAAAAATCTCATCTTATGACCTAGATTATACTAAGAGTCACAGATTAAAGATACAAGTTTTCTTATCTTACACATGAAATAAAACCTTTTTTCATGAAATTAACAAGAAATGTTTCGGGCATGTTGAGGCCTGTGTTTGTTCATAGTACCTTTAATTTTTTTATTTTTTTTTTTTTATTTACAAAATCTCCCAAATTTTTTTGATTTCAAATAAATTTGGCAAGTTTGTTAATGAGATAAATCAAGCTATACAAATGATTAATTAGTTAAAATAGTATGTTAATCATATTTTAAGAAATCTGATTATATAAATGTAGATAAAAAAAATTATACCATTTGTTAGGAATGTGATTATATGGAAGTTAAAATAAAATAAAATGTAACAAAAAAATCTATTTGTGGTCTTTTCCTTTAAATGTTTGTATTTAAAAATCTAATAACCAAATTTAGATTATCTCACGTAAGGAATAAATAATTAATAATGTTTATGAATATATTTAAAAATTTAATTTTGAGTTTCAAAAAGAGTAAAAGACGGAATAATTTAAATTCGTTTTTAAGAAGTTCTTAAAGTGTTTAATATTCTGGTAAGTATACCCGTAAGAATAATCTTAATATTTTAATTTAAAAAATTTTGGCAAGTTTGTTAATGAGATAAGTTCGGGTAGACAAAAGATTGATTAGTTAAAATATTATATTAATTAATTTTTGAAAATTTCAGCTAGATAAATGTAATTACATTAATTAGTTTACTAGGAATGTGATTATATGGAAGTTGAGATAAAACGAAATGTACCAAAAAAAAATTGCTTTTGATCTTTTCCTTTAAACGTTTGAATTTAAAAATTTAATAACCAAATTTATGTTATATCACGTAAAGAAAAAAATCATTAATAAACATTTCTTAAAAAGATTAATCAATATTATTTATCACTTAGATAACAAATAATAAACAATTACACGTAAGAAAAGAAATAAATAATAATATGTTCTAAAATATAACTTAGAATTTCAAATAAAGTAAAAGGAGCGATAACTCATTTAAAAAAAAAAATTTAAATGTTTAATATATTGGTAAGTATCTCCATAAGAATCATACCATTTTAATTTCAAGAAAAATGGACAAGTTTGTTAGAGTGATAATTCCGGTTAGATAAATGATTAATTAGTTAAAATATTATATTAATTATATCATAAAAAGTTCAGTTAGATAATGTAGATAAAAAATATGTAATGCAAGTAGGTCCTAATATTGGTTGGAAGAAGTCCGTCACATTCCAGTAGAAGGAATACCAAGGAAAGAAGTAGCGGTAGGCTAGCACGTGAATAGGGTAGCTGCGAACCACCCGACCTTCTATTTCCTAACCTTCGAAGCGAACGAACGATTGCTTCTATTTAATCTCCCCACAGAGCGGTGAGTCGAAACGAATGAGTCAAAGCAAGGGTGGTCTACGATTAGGAGCGTATTCTAACCTCCACAAGTCCAAAAGCTGCTCCTAAGGAATGAACAATCGGTTACGGAAACAGATACTTGGTCTAGTTTCTATCTAACTCCGAACGAGTCGGTATGAATAAGTTAGTACGGAAGCAGGGGAGCAAAGTGAGACTCAACAAACGAAGTGAAGTGAAGGAAAGGTGTAATTGACCTGCTTTTGTTGTTGAACTGAGAAAGAAATGTCTTGTTGGAAAAACCAACGCTGGTTTGCTATATCTTTCTATCCTAAAAGACTGGGAATATTGTATATGACTCCGCATGACGGCGGATCTCATCTTGAAGAAAAGATGTTCACAGGGGCCAAAACGACTCGGTCATAAGAATGGTGACCACCTACGTGCGATCCCCGAAAAGAGACCAATCCCTCTAAGAGTAAGCTATTTTATGCTACCACAGGTCCTCCTCTGCCTGGTATTGGTGATTTTGTGTCCCGACTTTGTCTTTTAAGGCTGCAGTTATGGGTTCCCAATTGACCTTTTTCAGTGTTAGAAATATGATGAAAACCTTCACTTTCGAGGATGGGAAGCATAACATTTTCTTCACTTCGCTTCGTTCGATACAATTGACCTATTAATCATTCTTTCTATCAGACCCATTTTTTTTTTTTTTACTTTCATTCGTTTTATTGCATATCTTCTCACAAGTCTTGGCAAACTCTTGGGCTTACCAGGGTTTCTGGCTGATGCTCTTGGGTTACTGGCCAGGACGATCCTCTCAGGGGAAAGGCCTTCAATCGAATATAAGATGGGCGCTCTAGCTCAGGATCAGATGAGGGAAGCGGCTGGGCTGGCTCGTGGATTGACCGATGTCAAAATAAAGAAAATGCTTCGTCGAACCCGAGGTCAATGTAATCTTTAGAAGTTCAGTCATAGAAGTTTGGAAAGAGATTCAACAGGTAAATGGTTGGTTGGGTTCATGGTGCATCTCGGGATATGCTCCAATATGGTGGCTGAGATGGAGGCGGGACTTAACGAAATAGGGCTAAATTTGGCTTGGGAGGAGGCGAGCAAAGTTCAGTTTGTGAAGTGGATGCGTTAGTGGCGTTGGAACTCTTTGCTACTGTTGATGTCTCCGTTCACCCGCTAGGGAGTCTTATAGCCGACGTTGGAACTCTTTGCTACTGTTGACGTCCGACAGCTTCGTAGTCTCATACTCTTAGGGAAGGCAATTTATTGATCACTTAGCCAAAGAGGCGTGTAGCCTTGATGAGGATTTTGAAGTTCTCAGAGAACCACCGCTGCCTCTTGTTCCTTTGCTCGTGGCGGGGGGGTAGTTTTCTATTTCCCGCTATACTCATCAGTCCCTTAAGTGACCAAACCAAGTAAGTCGAGAGCGGGCTGTAGTACCGTTCTCTTGTTGGCTGCAACTCTTGCTTCTATGAGGAGCTGATGAACACTCGATAGATTCTATAGGTGGAATTCTCTTTTTTTTCAAATTCAAAGGGAATCCTCTTAACTAATACTGGTCCACCCAATCAGCCAGGTGTGGGTCTCTGCGATCAGTTGCCACTTAAGTGCAGCCTGAAGATCATGTCCGGAAATCACTTGCTATTTTTTAGTAACCTCTTCAGGCAGGTAGTCAAAGACAGACGCGAACAGGCACAAACCCCCATCACTTTTAGCTATACTACCTTAAGGCTCGATGGAATTTACCTCGCCGGGATGGTCGGGATATTAGGTTCTGGAGAGATTGCTGATTGGAGAAACCCATCATTGATATGGTAGAGTAGGTATGAGTTAATCTAAATGCAAGGGTGCTGGAGTTCATTGTTGATAGGAATCGGCATGCTAATGCGCTTTATGCACAACTACCAGGTAGCTTTGCAGGTCATTGGGTACCCTATCCCACAGTTGAGCTCAGGATCGATGAATATGGATACCTCGAATGGTATATTCACTTTCCGCTCTGAGACGAAAGATGTCATCAGCAAGAGATTCTGAATCAGAAGCGGTCACGAATAGAAAAGGCTGGATCGGGTTTTAGCTAATTCTGAATGGCATCTGACTTACCTTAAAGAAGTGGTGAAGCATCTGGCTCGACTAAACTCTGATCATTGTCCTCTTTTGTTACAATGTGAGGGCATGCGTCATGTTGATATTGCACGTCGACCGTTTAGATTCAAAGTTGTGTGGCTGTCTCATCCCAATATCCCAGCCCGAGGGTTCCAAACCTATCGTAAATGAGTTCCAGTTGGACAACAAGAGAAAAGTAAGGCATAGGAGGACAAGTTGACTAGTTCGAATCGATGTTTAGTGCCATCGTAGGTATTTTTTTGTCCCATCCCAGTTCCAAGAGTAGTAGAAGAACCGGAAGCCATCTAAATCAGCACCAACAAGGTAGATTTGGGATCTTAGAGGTCTTAGTAGCCAATTAGTACAAGTAAAGAAAGCCACTCAGTCGAATAGGTAGAGAGGAGGCCCTCTCCCAGTTAATCTGTAAAAGGCAATCAAGCCAATCCAAGTTGCTCTTCTAGTTATTTGCTTGAATGAGCGAAAATTGAATTAATAATAGATTTTACCGACTACCTATCCTACTGATGGAACTTCTTTAACTGACAAAGAATCTCCCTCCGCATAGTTCAAAAAGGTTGGTTCGCAGACCTTACTACCTAGGTATCTTAACCCTCTCTCAACTCAGAATCTCGTTATTCTGCCCTCCATTGCTTGTGGATAAATCTGACTTTCGTACCCAACGAACGAAGCAAAGTGAAGGAAAGGATCGACAAAGTTGACCTCGACTCCAAGGCTCGATATAATTGACCTCAACTATAAATCCGAGGAGAGGAATGACTGAACTTCGTTCGAGGTAATTGACTACTGCAGTCAGATTATATCAAAGGGCTACCAGCTGCGTCCTTAGAGCCAACCTTAGACCATTCTCAAGAACCCAAGAAGCAAGAAGAAGAGAAATCCCGGCATAGGGTAGTAGGTGGAAAGTCGAGAGAAAGAAAGGTAGGTAACATGACGCTACAAGGAACAAGAGCAATAAAGAAGTCGTCTAATACCCTATCTCCTCTCTCGGCAAGGTTTATTGAAAGGAAGACATCGCCCCCTTCTTCTCCGCCTTTACCTATCGAGAAAGATGGAAGGAACGAAGCAGATCATCTACTGCTGTTAGTTCGGGTGGAAGACTTTACTAACCGTGGGCGGCAGGAGAAAGCTTTCCAGTTTCTAGCGTCATGGTTGCTCCACGAAGACTTCGACAATTTAATGGAGGGAGTATGGACAGACGGGAAACCTTTTCTGGAGGCGGTACATGATTTCCACGCTCAAGTAA
>CACSLK010027831.1:10686604-10702312 GCA_902706635.1 Striga hermonthica
AAAAAAAAAAAAAAAAAAAAAAACTATTGGCGAGACTCGTTGGTATACAACGGTGTTTACAACGTTACCATTCTGCAAAACTTAAGAAGCTGGAGGTGGTTTTGAGGAAGGAACTAGATGAATTTGTGGTTGAGGAGGAGATTATCTTAATTCAGAAGTCCCAGCGTGATTGGACCCTATTTGGCGACCGAAATACGACATTCTTTCACCGTCGCGCGGGGTCAAACTCAAAGACGGAAAGAATTATGTTCCTTCAAGATGAAGCTGGTAGGCTTGTCGAGGATCAGTAAACAAAGCAGGAACTCGCTGTAAGTTTCTTCACGCAATTATATATGAATGAGGGAACACACAAAGCAAGTCTCCACTGGCTGAATTATTTTCCTCAGGTCGAAAGGGCTCAACATATTGTGCTGAACCGGGCGATCTCAGACGATGAAATTTTGAGAGCCCTAAACGAAATGCCGCCATTAAAGGCACCGGGTTTGGATGGCTTACATGCCATTTGATTCCAAAAACAGTGGCCGTGAGTAGGTAAGCCTGTATGCGATCTAGTCCGCCAGATTTTACATGACGGTGTTATGCCGGATGGGATAAACGACACACTTATTATTAATTAATTTGTTAGTAATATGATTATAAAATAAAATTTAACCAAAAAATCTGTTTTTAATCTTTTCCTTTAAATGTTGAATTTAAAAATTTAATTACCAAATCTTCTATCTTCTATATATATAAAAAGAATTACTATTTATTAAAAATAGTAATCCAAAAATTTAGGAAAGCATTTATTACATACTATTTTAAGTTTTTTTTTAAAAAAAAAAATTATTTAGGAATTAATTTGAAGTCTTATCCAAATTATTTAGGAATATATTACAAAAAAAAAAAAAAAAAAAAAAAAAAAACGTGCCAGATTGGTTTTGAAATTTGAAATTTGAAAGGGTTACACCAACCAAATTCATTCCAAAATCTGTTCACCATTTATGCCTCATCCAACTCATTTTATTTTGATTCCTTTTTCAAATCAATTGAAAAATCGTGCAATCGTTTCAATAATTGAATTTTATTTTTTTACTATTTGTTAAGTAAATTTGTGTTAGTTTTTTTAAAAAAAAAAAAAAAAAGAAAATTTGATTTTTCCCTATGATTGATCAACATTTTCAAAAATGATATTTCCTTAAGTTTGTGGATTCTTTTTTTCTATTTTTCTTAACTAAATTTACTAATATTTTTTTTTATTAAATCTATATATAGATAAAGAGACAACAAATTTACAAAAAATATTAGCAAAAAAATAGGTCAAAATTTAATTCAGTCCATAAATAGTAAATTTATTATTTTTCTTTTTTTTTTTAAAAAAAAAATCACACATCATTAAATGCCACCTTAAATTTTGGTTTTAGTTCATTTTATTATTTAAAAATCTGGCTAAGATCTATTAAGTGTGCATATTTTTATTTTTTTTTCTTAGAACCAACGAACAACATTAAAATCTCGGTCTCTATGTTTATAAAATCTCAATTCAAAATATAACAAAAGTTTTAGAATATCGGTCTTTATATTTGTGCCTTTCAAAAAAATTCTGAATGCTAAAAGTATTATTTCTATTGATTATCAATCAATTAATCTTAATTTTTTGAAATTTACTATGTTTATTTTTTATTAATATGCATAAAGTAAAAATAATTAATTCATCTTTAGATATATAATTTATAATCTTAATATACTATCATTTGGTGTAGACATTTGTTATATGAATCATAAAATATTTTTATTTCATTAAATTAAACATATTTAAAGAAAATAAGAAAATTCCTTTCGATCAATCGAGTGGTTGAATTAGGGTACTGCTCAGTTGATTGAATTACTTTAAGGTGATATTTAAAATAATAAAAAAATAAAAACTTCACACAACTTTGTTGGTCCCATGTGACAAATTTATGTATCAGTTTGATTAAACTAAATCGATTATTTAACCTAAATTTAAATTTTAATATTGAAAATACTTCATTACGTGAATGTGATATAGTTCAAACTTCAAATATCGTTAACAATACTTTTATGAAAGCATGTTTAATACTTTATAAATATTTATATCATTTTATCAATATTTATGTGAATAAAATAATATTTTATTATAATTTTTATTAAGGTACAGTAAATATAAAGTTTTTAGAACCAGACCATCATCGAGACGATCAAGTTATTTTATTAAATCATTTGTGGTTTGTTCAGATTTTTAATTTATAAATATTTTAATATATATATATATATATATATATATATATATATATATATATATAGTTCTTTTTGTAATAAATTCAAATAAAATGTGTTACTTATATATCTAAACAATTTAAAATTTCAAATATTTAAACTAATTGATAAACAATTTATAAATCTCTATTTTACTTAAATATGTAGTTTTCTTTAAAATGATTTTAAATGTAGAAAAATTTATTTAGAAAATTGTATCGATCCTACCAGTTCAACCGACTGGTGTTGACAGATTCAATAGCAAATATTTTATTTAAGCGACCTAGACTGGTTATAAACCGGTTCTCGGTCCACCCAGTCGGACTGTGTCCAAACACGGTTTAATTTAGATATGATGGATCTTGATTAATGTTATTTCTATATTTAATTTATAACACAATCGTAATATTATTTTCCCGTGCATCACACGGGACACGCACTAGTTTAGATTATATTAGGTAAGGAAAAAAAATGATAAACATTTATTAAAGAGATAAATCAATAATTTTTTATCACTTAGATAATATATAACAAATATTTACACGTAAAAAAAATAAATAATAATATATTTAAACATGTAACTTAAAATTTCAAATAAAGTAAAAGGTGGGATAACTCATTTTTTTTTTTAAAAAAAAGTTTCTAAATATTTAATATATAAGTTTCTCCGTAAGAATAATCATACCATTTTAATTTCAACAAAATTGGCAAGTTTGTGAGAGAAATAAATCTGGTTCGATAATTGATTAATTATTTAGAATATTATATTAATTATATCATAAAAATCAGTTAGATAATGTAGATAAAATAATATAATATTAATTAGTTTGTTAGGAATGTGATTATAAAATAAAATTTACCCAAAAAATTTGTTTGTGATCTTTTTCTTTAAATGTTTGAATTTAAAAATCTAATAACCAAATTTAGATTATATCAGGTATGAAAAAAAAAAAAAAATCGTTTATTAAAAAGATAAATCAATAATATTTACCACTTAGACAATTAATAATAAATATTTACACGTAAAAAAATTATATGTTTAAAAATGTAACTTATAATTTCAAATAAAGTAAAAGGAGGGATAACTCATTTTTTTTTTTTAAGAAAAAAAGTTTCCAAATGTTTCATATATTGGTAAGTATCTCCGTAAGAGTAATCATAATATTTTAATTTCAAAAAAAATTGGCAAGTTTGTTAGAGAGATAAATCTGGTTAGATAAATGATTAATTAGTTCAGATATTATATTAATAATATCATAAAATTCGGTTAGATAATGTAGATAAAAAAATATAATATTAATTAGTTTATTAGGAATGTGATTATAAAAAGCAGATGTGTGAGTTTTTGCCTTATTGAAGAATGCTCAATAAAAAGATATTATTCTCTCAGGTGGGAGCGATACCCTGATTCTCTTAGGTGGGAGCTTCCATTTTCCGATTTTTGCGACCTTTTTCCGATCATTTTCCTCGTTCTCAGTCCTTCTGCAATTGTTTCGATAACAACCCATACCTTTCTTTTCTCTCTCGGTGGAAATTGTTTCAGTTGTTAGCTCTCTTCACCCCATTTAGGGATTTAGGGTTCAGCGATTATGGCTGGAACTCAAGATGAAGAACTGTCAGATCAATTGGAAAGATTCTCTCTTTCTGAAAATGAAGCTAAATTCAAAGACATTGCTCAGAACGATATTAAGCTTAGTGCCGATGAGTGCAGGAGGAGTCTTTTCGGCAAGATAATTGGGGACAGACCAGCTAATTGGATAGGCATCAAAAGGACTATGTCTAATATCTGGCGACTGGCACAACCGATGGAAATCAAAGAGCTAAGTCCGAATTATTTTCAATTCATTTTTCAAAGCAATGATGATATGCAGAAGGTCTCTAATGGGATAAACTGGAGTTTCGAAAATCAGTACTTGGTCCTCAAGGATTGGAGAACTGGAATATCATGTAAGCACTCTTGTTTCAATGAACTGAATATCTGGGTTCAGGTTACGAATGCTCCATTGAATTGGCTTAGCACAGAAGTTGGACTGAAAATTGGCAAAGCTTTTAAGCATGTAAAAAATGTAGTGTTAGCTAATTCTGGGAATCATGGAGGGAAAATTCTCAAGCTCCTTGTTACTCTGAACCTTGAAGAACCATTGCCAAGGATAGCCAACATCAGACTGGGAGATCAAGCAGTCAAAGTAGGGTTTAAGTATGAAAAGCTGTTAAACCTATGTCACTACTGTGGAATGATAGGGCATCTTGACAGAACATACTCCAAAAGATTTGCGGATATAAACAACAATTGTTTGAAGGAGGGACAATATGGTGACTTCATGAAAGCCAATGATTCCCAGAAATGGTTTGAGCAAAATGGTTCAGCATCCAGAGGATCTCCTCAGCCAAATTCCACTACTCCAAATGAACAGAGATCACCTCCAAATACTCAATCTCAACAAGCTGATACAAGTCAACAGCTAATCCCCATTTCTGAGCAGGCTCTAACCAGACCTATAGAAAGAGTCCAAGACTCTTGGACATCCACTACTCCTGTCACACAGCAGGAAAATTTGGTTGAATCTTCACTAAAAATTGTTGAATCCAGTAAGGCAATGGAAGTTGACAATAGATTCTCCTCTACACCACCCATACTCAAAATTCAGAATAACTTGGTCTCCAACCCAGTCCAGAATCAAAAATCTTGGAAAAGAGACAGAAGCAAAGCTGGTAGACTGCTCAGAACTCCAATATAAATACAAGTCCGGATGGTTTTAAATAGCGCGCTATAGCGGTGCTATAGCGCCACTATAGCGGCTCAGATCAGCTAACGCCAAGCTATTGCTGTTTTTGCCGCTATTCGCGCTATTCGCGCTATTTGGCGCTATAGCGGCGCTATTTGACGCTATATAGCGTCAAATAGCGCCGCTATAGTGCCAAATAGCGCGAATAGCACGAATAGCGCAAATAGCGGCAAAAACAGCCTGGCGCTACTATGCCGTAGCGGCGCTATAGCGCGGCCATAGCGGCGCTATAGCTGTGCTATAGCGTCGAATAGCGGCCAGAAATGCCCGACGCTATTTTCCATAGCCCGCGATCAAAAACCATGCAAGTCCCACTTAAAGACATCAAGAGAAGAGGACAAGAGCTTGATGAAGATCATACATCCTCAGAACTTAACTCCCTTGAAGAACAGTCAGCTGCAAAGAAAAGCAAATCTCAAAAGGAAAAGGTGGAGGTTGCCAGCCTTGATTGGCACCACAAGGGTCAATGTTAGCTGTGGTGTGGAATTGTAGAGGGCTGGGTGGGCCCTCTACAGTTTCCCAAATGGGAGAGCTGATAAAAGCTCACCATCCACACTTCTTTTTTTTGTCTGAGACCAAAAAACCAAAATCCTTTGTAAATTATATTAGTAAGAAATTAGGCTATGCTGATAGAGTAGCTTTAGTTGACCCCAATGGTCTCAGAGGGGGGCTAGCTTTATTTTGGGATTCTGTTGTAATTATTCATCAAGTTCTTTGTTTTGAATTTTATATAGCTGTTCAATTTTCTCTTCCCCCTTATAGTTCTCAATGGGGTATTTTCATTTACTAGAGCCCTTGCAGAAACATCAGAACAGATCAATGGAATACTCTGATGCAAGACAAAATTGCTTGGGAAGTAATTGGTTTGATATTGGTGATTGGAACGATGTCTGTTCTAATTCTAAAAAATCAGGAGGGATCCCTAGAAGTCCTTCCAGCCTTCAATCTTTCAATTCATTCATCAACTATATGAACATGGAGGAAATAAGACTTCAGGGATACCCTTACACTTGGTGCAATATCAGGGCTGATTCAGAGTTAATAGAAGAGCAACTTGACAGATCTTTTGGCTCTCTGGAGTGGCTTCAAAACATTCCAAATGCATCAGTCCACAACATTCTGAGAAGTTTCTCTGATCATTCTGCCCTTCTGCTGGACTTGGGACTGCCAAAGGAAAGAAAGCAATCCAGATTTCACTTTGACAAGAGATGGATTGGACAAGAAGGATTTGAGGAAACAGTCAAACAAGCAGGGCTCATCTCAGTTTCTGGAACACCATTTTTCAAATTGAAGGAGAAGATCAAGAATACTAGAGTGGCTTTGCTCAAATGGAGTTCTTCTTTTCAATCCAAGAACCAGACATTAATGGCAGATCTTACTCAACAACTGGATGTGCTGAACAAAGATAAAACTGGTGTGAACTGGGAGAGATGGGAAGCAACTAAAAGAGCTTTAAACAAGGCTCACCTGCAAGACGAGATCTATTGGCAACAGAAATCCAGACAAAGATGGCTAAAAGAAGGAGATTCTAATACCAGATTTTTCCATGCCTTCACTCTTAAAAGAAGAAGGCAAAATGCAATTACCAGGCTGCTGGATTCTCAAGGCAGGCTGCTAACCTCTCAGAAGGCTATTGAGAATCATATTTTAGATTTCTACACCAGTCTCTTCAACTCAGAAGGTAGTATGGGAGGTGACTCACTCCTTCATTTGATCCCTCAATCAATCACCTCTGACATGAATGAAGCACTGATGAAGCAAGTAAGTGAAGAAGAAATTAAAACTGCCTTATTCCACCTACCAGTAGACAAAGCCCCTGGAGAAGAAGGAATGACTTCAACCTTCTACCAGAACTTCTGGGAATTGATCAAATCAGATCTTCTAAATGCAGTTCACAGCTTCTTTCAATCAGGTACTCTCCTCAGTTACTGGAATCACACTGTTCTTTCTCTGATACCAAAATGTCAAAATCCAGAAACTTTGGGGCAGTTTAGACCCATAAGCTTGTGTACTGTTGTTTATAAAATCATCTCCGAAGTGCTTGCTCAAAGATTAAAAGCTTGTCTGAAATGTTGTATAAGTGATTTCGAATCAACCTTTGTGGAGGGCAGACAACTGATGGATAATGTTATTGTTGCTTAAGAGGCATTCCATTTCTTGAACAGACACACATCAGGAACCAATTACTTCATGGCTCTTAAACTCGACTTAATCAAAGCCTTTGATAGATTAGAATGGAGGTCTGTCCATGACATTATACTGTAAATGGGCTTTCACAGGGATTTTGTCAAATGGATCATGATATGCATTTCCACTACCTCCTTTTCTTTCAAAATAAATGGAATTGTGAACAACTTTGTCACCCCTTCTAGAGGCATAAGACAAGGGGACCCTTTGTCCACTTACTTATTTATCATTGTTGCAGAACTGCTCACAACCCTTATTCTTGATTCTGTGGAATGGGGTCAGCTCAGAGGCCTTAACTTTCTAGAAAAGGTCCTTTGCTTACTCATCTCTTATTTGCAGACGATTCACTTTTCTTTTGCAAAGCAGGAGCTGATCAGGCCAATGTTCTTATGACTCTTCTTGAAAGATATAGACTTTATATAGGCCAAGCTGTGAACATGAGCAAATCAACAATCTTCTTCAGTAAAAACACTCCATAGCCTCTTCAGCAGACAATTTGCTCCACTCTCAATGGCATCACTTCACACAGATCCACTAGATATTAGGGTCTTCCTCTGGGAATAGGAAAATCAAAAAAGGAAGTTTTTGAGTATCTTCTTCACTCAGTTAGAGAGAAGTTACAAAGCTGGAAATCCAAACTTCTAAGTCCAGCTGTAAAAGAAGTGTTGCTCAAATCTGTGGCCCAAGCTTTGCCAATCTTTACAATGTCATGCTTCAAATTGCCCATTACTCTGTGTGCTGAAATTTCTCAACTTTGTGCTAATTTTTGGTGGCAATCAAATGATCAGCAATCTAAAGAAATTCACTGGAGGAAGTGGAGTATGCTCACTCTACCAAAAATGGATGGAGGACTAAGATTTTTGGACCTCCAAGTCCTTAATCAAGCTCTTATATGCAAGCAGCTTTGGAGAATTGCTTCCAACCCAAACCTTCTGGTAAGTAGGCTGCTAAGAGACAGATACTTCCCACAGTCTGCCATTACTCATGCAACAAAATCTCAGAAATGATCATGGATGTGGAACTCATGGATGGAGGTTATTCCTTTTTTTGCTAAGTGGTTGAAGACTGAAGTGAGGAATGGTATGTCCACCAATATAGCTGACTTTAATTGGGTCCCTAATCTTCAGAAACCATCTCCTACTCTTATTTTATTAGCTAGAGGTTGTCTTGTAAGAGTTAAAGATCTTCTATCCTCTGATGGCTCAGCCTGGAATGTATGGCTTGTGAGGCAAGTCTTTGACAGCAATGATAGTGAAGCCATTCTCATCATTTCATCCCTAAATCCTAACAGAACAGACAGACTTTATTGGGGTCTTGACAAAAAAGGCCAATTCACTATCTCAAGTGCTTATAAGCAGCTCTCAAAAATCAAACTTGATCAAATGGACATTCCTGAAAGTAGCTCTCACAATTCTATTAGCAAAGTTGTTCAGTACAGGCTCTGTAAGATTAAAGTCTCTGGGAAGCTCAAGCATTTCTTTTGGAAGTGTTTAACAGGAACCTTACATGTTGCTAGCTTGCTGAAGAAAAGGAAAGTCAATATTGATCATATCTGCTCTCTTTGTGGTAAATTTTCTAAAACAATTGAGCATGTTTTATTGAATTGCTCTAGAGCTGTGAGAGTTTGGGATTTGTCTCCAGTATCTTGGGATGGAATTGCATGCTTTAGTGACTCTTTCAAAGCTTGGTGGTTTAAAATTTGTTCCCTTGATAATTCCAAAGTAGCCGAAGCAAGGATACAACTCTCCACGTACATCCTTTGGTGGCTTTGGAAGTCAAGGAATTTGTGGGTTTTTCAAAACTCCAAGATGCCAGCAGCAACTGTGATCAAGGTAGCTCAAGATGATTGGATGCACTACTTGGCTGCCTTTGACTGCTAGTTTGATTAGTTTAGTTTTAGTTTGTCCTTTTTCTTTTGCTGGTTTCAATTTCCTCTCTAAGCTTTTAGCAGTAGGGGGAAGTTGAGCTTTTGTTTTGTTTTTCTGGTTTGATGTTCTTTCCCTCTTGTTGAGGTTTTAGACCACCTTAGGGTGTGTCTCCCATGTTTCTATTTCGGTTGTGATTTGTATGTTGAACTTTGTATTAGGACTTTGTCCTCTTTGAGTGCTATAATATTACCTCTGTCGTTTTGGGGAAAAAAAAGGAATGTGATTATACGAAAATCAAGGCAAAATGAAATTTACCCAAAAAGGTATATTTATGATCTTTTTCTTTAAATTTTTGAATTTAAAAATTTAATACCGAATTTAGATTATATCACATAAGGAAAAAATAAATAATAAACATTTATTAATATACTAAATATGAAATTTTTATTTCCATATAAAGTATAAGGTATGATAACTCAAATTTATTTTTAAAATTTTCTAAAATAATCAATATTTTAGTAATTATATTCGTAAGAATAATAGTATAATAATTTAAATAAAATATTATAATAATTATATTTTAAAATACTCGATTAGATAACTTGGATAAAAAATATTATATTAATTAATTGCTAGGGATGTGTTTTATGGAAGTTAAGATAAAATGGAATGTACGACCCAAAAATTCAGCTTGTAATCTTTCATTTTAAATGTTTGAATTTAATTTTTTTCAAAAAAAAAAGTCAAAAATTTTGAATAAAAATCTTGAGCGGAATTCTCCTAAAAAGCTCAAAAAAAATCTTCATTGGAAAAAATAAAAAAATGAGCAGAAAACTTACATACTATTTTTGTGTTTTTTTTTTCTCTCTCTATTATATAGTAATAGATATGTTCATTGTCTATAATGTTTATATTCAATACCTGAAAGCACACTCCATTATGTTTAGAATAGTGTTCTAGATTTTGTACCGGTAATCATATTGTACGAGCTTCCCGTACGCGGTTTAACTGGTTTTACTGTCTATTTTATCGATTTCAATAAATATTAAATTTATTTGTTATTGTAATATAAATAATGTATTGACTAGCTTCAATAAATGCAAAATTAATTAAAATTTATACGAAAGAGATGAGATGAATTCCGAAAAATCATCATCTCAATCAGATGATACAACTCTCTATTAACAAAGAATATATACACAAAATTAGGGCTACAGTACCTAATGATAACCTAAGGCTAATACAGTAAATACACAAATATACACAATAACACCCCCTCAAGTTGGAGCATGCGGATTCTGAATGGCGTTGGTGAAGATGTCATCAAGTTCGGCGCTCCCGATGTCGAAGAATCTGCCATGACAAAGTAACTCAAAATTAGCAGCTACTATGAACTATCAGATGCCTTGGACTGGGCCTGTGAAATATCGAGCTATATTTTATTTTATTTTATTTTATTTTATGTGCAATAAAGGAGGCAAAGGCCTTGCGGTTTAGATTAAGACTTGACGTTGGTAGCACACCCCAATAATATCATGTCCGAGCCAAACCCTTAACTCAGGCGGAGGTGCAGGCATTATCTCAAGCCCGATCGAGGTAGACACGACCAAGTTGCCATGTGATCAGCTGCAAAATTGGTCTCGCGATGCAAATGGCGGATATCAACGTTCCATTGCCTTTAAGTCACTTGTCATATGGCCTTCACTAGCGCCTCATGTTTATCCAATTTTTGTGTCTTTGTTTCGAGTTTATTTTCTTCTTGTTTTCCCCATTTGTAGGTTTTTCTTAGCGTATTTGGTTCATTTTGTTGGTTTTGTGGTTTCATCTTTTATTTCTATTTGTACGTCTTTTTTCCGTGTTTTGCTTCGTGTTTTTCCTTGTTTTTGTTTGCAGGAGGTAGATTGTACCGGTCGAATCGAAGTTGGGACTGCTTGAGCCAAGACCGTGACAAAAACCATCAGTTGATATTCACTAACAAAACTTGTGGTGTTCTACAAAAGTGACAACAAAGAGACAGGTATCTGGTAAGGCACAACGAAATTTGCATTGATCACCATTTGATCCTTCACGAATTAAAAAACCAACCAGCCCCAAATAAAATAAAGAACAAAGTAAAAAAGAATGAACAAAACCTGACTCTTTCCTTCACACAAACTATAATATTTTTTTTCAAAAAAAAAAAAAGATTAAGGAAGAATGCCGATATAGGGAACATGGACCGCGTGATTAGGATTCGAAGGAAATGCATAAGTGCTGCTTTGGTTAATAACGAGCCCGACTGCCTCGACAAAAACCAACACAAACTCCACCGCGAACTTCAAAATTTTGAAGCACATTTCAAGCTTCTGCATGACTGCTAATATCATTCGCACCAAATTTAAATATGTAAATCAGTTAGTTTGCAACATATAGTTATTTTTCTTCAATTCTCCACATCCTTCATTTCATACATTATGTGTTCTTAGGTATTTATATGTATTATTGTTGTGACTATGGGATGGGTCATGGCTGTATATTTTTGTATGGCCTTTTGAGCTCCCAAGGGACAAATATTTTATGCTTTACTTGCATACTTTTATATTTTGTTTTACTAGTAAAGTGCACGTGCGATGCACGTGGTGTCGAATGATTTTCGCGGAGTAAGTTTGTAAAATAAATTAATTTATTTATTAAACATATCATTGCATAAATGAAGTAAAATATAGAAAAAATGAACTCATATGTGATTTTTTTTATTTAGAATTAACATAATGATGTCCTCATATAAAAATAGTGAAATAACGTTTTACAAACCCCAACAAAAATATATATATAAAAAAAAATTCCTAATAAAAAAAACACAAAGATTTTCTTCATTTTAGTTTTAACGTTCTCATAAGAACATTCATAGTCGTTGGAGTCCAATACATTAATACTATTGCAAAATTCCTCTTAATTAATTTGGCAAAATGTCAATTTTATTCAAACACTTAAGAAACATTCTGACCCAACATATAGTCAAATTTTATGATCGTATGATCTTTATAACAATGTACTTCTACTAACAAAGGATAAATTTCTCTATGAAATAACTAACGGTGTCACTAAAATTGCTGATATTTTTATCACTGTATAAACTACTACATTCCTCTATCTCTAGATATATTGTTGTCTACCCCATTGATGCATCGCCCCACGAGGTGAGAATAAATTTTATCTCCAAATAAAAGTTGACTTTCCAAAATCTTGGTTACATGTACTTCTCCCAAGGTGCTAAATTATTTTTTGAAATCATCATACATTACCTGAAAGTACCTCTAAAGTAATTGCACATATGTTCAAGCACAATACACCAATGAGATTATAAATATTTCTATAAAAAGTGACAACTTAATTCTAACATTCAAGACTGTTTTGATACTCCTACATTTCATTTTCAGTGTTATTTATCTAGAATATAGACGGACAATATAATCTGTTTTTTGCAACGATAAAACAAAATAATGAGAAAATATTGAGAAGCATATCATTTGTTAAAATATTTTACAACAGAAGAATTAAAATTCCATTATATGACGATACCTTTAGTCATTTGTAAAGTTTATTATTATGGAGTCATGATTAAAATATACATCATGTATACAAACTTTTAGATTTTTTAATTATTTAAAATTGAAAATAAATAATATATGATCATTATTTATGAGAACCAATTTCTTACAGAGTCCATATATTTAAACGCTAGCAACAAAAAAGTAGTAATTTTAAAAGACTTTTTGTTTGTAAATATTGGTATTCATACTTTTCTAAGAAAATTAGCATGTTTTCTTTTTTTCATTGCATTACTATTATATTATTTGTTTCTTATTCTATAGACAAATAATATTTTATTTGTTACATTTATACATATTATGTTATTTTTTGTATGTGTTTTATATAATGATGGTATCAAATTATCTTATTTATTAGGCTACAATTAATATAATCACATAAGATTAAATGTAATTTAATATATTTGATAAAATTGTACTTTTTATACGAACTATTAGATTAAAAAGTTTTAGAATTTTTTCTAATGTTTGATAAAATATTAATTAATTTGATAAAATATTAATTAACTAAGTCATTTTCATAATCACTGAATATATATATGGTACCACCATTATAGGGTTCATTTTGTAGCAGTAATTGACTTCACATAGTCAATGTTATTTCATTTCATTTCTCTGGCCTAGCCTTTTCTTTTATTTATGACTTCACATTGCTTCGCTTGGTTTGTACCCTAAGGTGCATTTGCCATAATTTCAGCATTACGACAAACTCATGTCAAACATATATCGGATTTGGGCGCTCTAGCCAAAATATGGGAACAGTTAGAAGTTTACACCCATTTTTTTACTTTTTTTTTTTTAATATGAATTGTTTTAAATTTATGTATGAAAAACATACTACAAGTTTATCTTATGTTATTTTATACTTAATAAAATTGATTTAACTTGAATATAAAATTTATTATATTATATACTTTAAGACTAATTTATTATTTTAAATTAGTACTGATATATATATATATATATTATTTATATCAATATAAATAATCATATTATTTTTATTTTATTGCAATATATGGGTCAACTCAAACATCATTGAAAATAAATGATGTGATATATTACATATAAAAAGGTAACAAATAAAAAATATGAAGTATTTGAAAATTAAAAAATTTAATGATAGAAAGTAATAAAAATCTTAACTAAAAAATTTTAAGATTAACATACCCCCTTTTAAAGAAATATACATATGAATATATAGATACATATATATATATGTATATATATTATGTACTTAAAAGTTCTAGTTAAAATAAATGTGTATCTTAAGTATGTTTTATATTTATCATTAGCCAGCTCCAGTTGATATTGTGCATTAAGTAATTTTATCAACATTTTTACTTTTGGATTTAATGAGAGTTATAAGTTTTGTCATCTTTCTTACCCCTTATTTAGTTATTACAATATTAATAAAATAATTAAGGACCTTTTAAAGTATCTTGTTTGCTTTGAAAAAAAATTAATTCTTATCATAAATTGAACGCCAATTACATTGAATGTGTTAAATTTTCTATCGTATCAAAAAATTTTATAATAATAGTTGCACACAATATTATATATAATGCATTTTTGTTATAGATTTGGAGTCTTAGTTTTACTATAAAAAAATGACAAAATTCCAACAAAAATTACAACAAATATAACGATTTTCTTATGTTGATTTTTGAAAAATCTTGAATTTTGGTTTCTTAAATATATTTTACCTTATTGTGATTGCATAGATTTATTAAAATGTATTACAAATGAGAAAGGTGATAGATTATGTAAAGTATAATTTATAAATTGCAATGACATGTTATTTTGATGGTATATTTTTTTCTATTAACTAAATAATGCTCCTAATATGAAATTATTTTGGATCTAGCACTGCAATTATCTTTCCAATGGAACTTCTATTGAATTTTTGCATAATACCAATGACAATTTTTTCAACGATTGAAATATGGTCCAAAAAATAAATTCCAATAGAAATTCAGGTAATTAAAATTTTTACATCCACTAAAATTCATGTAATTTAATTTGAACTCTATTGGAATAGCCAATGAAAGCAACATATTCATTGAAATTTTCAGTAGAATACCTTACCGTTGAATTTTTCATTGCAGTATAGCAAAATTTTTGTAGTCCTTTCAAACATTATTTTTTATGTAGTATTTATTGAGTAATTGTTTTTACAATTTTTCTATTAAAAATATATTAAACACGTGAAATTTTTAGTTCCTATAATTTTTTTTTTAAGAAATCACTCATTATTTTATCTCAAGATTACCTATTAATTTACCAATTGAGTTACATTTCTCACATATAAATATTATATAATTAAAATATTTCTTGTTTTATCTGTTCAATATCATACTTAAATATTATATTAAAAAACTATTATAGTAAATAAAAAAGTTATTTAAAATTAGAATAATAAAGATTTTTTTTAATCTACATGTATAAATGTACAAATAACTATTGTCTATCACCTCAGATTTAGACATAAAATTAACAAAAACAAAAAACTAACAAGCGTTTAACAATTCAGTTCAATTACATCGATAAGTATATTTTTAGAAGATTTATATTTAGTTATATTAATTATATTATTTTTGTCTATTAGTTTGTTTTATATTTATTAGTACGTGTCACAAATTAGTTATTATTCATATTATTTCTTATATTTAATATTTTTTTAAAACTTTATCTTGTTCTTTCACATGTTCTTAACTGTAGATTTGTCAAAAAAGACATAATATAAAGAATAGAATTTTTTCGATCATCTGCTTCTTTATATATCAAATATTTATTTATCCTATATTATATTATATTTGATTATAATTTTTTATTAATATTTTAATTAAATATTTACAATTCATAAATTTATTAATAATATTGTCGAGTCAACTTTTGTTCATAAAATTTTTGAAAATATATTATTTTCATTGATTTGCTTATGTTGAATTGAGAAAGTTATGTTTCTTAATTATATATAGGGAGGATATAAGTTTTCTTATATTTTTTATGTAGTATTTATTG
>CACSLK010027831.1:10703117-10715291 GCA_902706635.1 Striga hermonthica
ATTACAATTTTTTAATTAATATTTTAATTAAATAATTACAATTCATAAATTCATTAATAATATTGTCGAGTCAACTTTTGTTCATAAAATTTTTAAAAATATATTTTTTTTATTGATTTTTTTATGTTGAATTGAGAAAAGTTATGTTTTTTTAATTATATAGGGAGGATGTAAGATATGATGGCATTAGTATATTACCAATTTGCCATTAAAAACATATGAAAGTAAGGGTTTTTTAGGTAGTTCATTTTTTAATTAAAAATATAAATAAAATATGATGTGTATTAGTATATTTCTAATTTGCCATTAAATTATGTCAAAGTAAGGATTTTTTAGGAATTATGTACAAAAACACTCCTCCTTTTAAAGTAGTATTGCAGGCTTGGTGTATGTTGCTACCATTATTGGTGGTGGCATTGGATAAGGAATACTACATGGCTGATTGCTTTTGGGGATAATTTGGACTTGCTTTTCAAACGTGTAAAAGTGACATTGGCATACGTTGTGTAAATATCATTATTTCCTTTTTTGTTTTTGTTTTTTTTTTTTTTTTTTTTTTTTTTTTTTTTGTTTTTTTGTTTTTATGAAATTGTCATTAATTTAAGTGCTTAGATGTGCATCATGCCTTCATTGTGCACGTTATGTGTTATGAAACTAGAGAGAAAGAGATAATAGAAAAAATGTATTCTCTTGGTTGTATTTTCATTATAACTGAAATTTCTATTTATAGGAAAATTTCTGATGGTACAAGCATAATAATACAATTACATCAGGGGGCAAAATAGTCATTCACATATATTATTTTATAATATAATTTAATACAAGTGTAACGCCCAACCGGCCGAGAACCGCTTCGAGCTCGCCTTCCTCGCAGGTAGAACGCCGAAACCTGCAATAGAACTCTCACACCGGAGGGGTTTTCCGGTGAAGAGCCTCCAACGCTCAAGTCAGCCTTGAGAAGATGAATATATATGTGTAAGTATGTAAAAGTATGAGAGATTGATGTTAAAACAAGAGATCTCGTCCCTAGTTATAGGGACGAGCTACCTGCTTACACGCGCTGCTCAAGCGAGTCATACTGGTCGCCCTCTCTGCTTGTCCGTACGGTCGCCTGCCTCCACTATCTTGGTGTCGGAAAATGTGTCATAATGTGTCAGGGAATGTCAGAAACCGTTACCACCTTGGACCACTCGTTGTGCGCCGCGTGTCCCCTTTCCACGTGTTGGAGATTCTCTTATGTACTCCGACGTTCGACCAGGTCTGGAGTGGTTGCTGAGCTGTCCTTAAAGTGCGAAGTGGTCGATTCCGCTACCACGCCTATTCGACCATCCATTTTCTCGACAAGAGCCCAGTAAAGCAGGTAATTGTCCGACGCTGCGGAATCCGCTCATCTTTATCCCCTACCCTTGTTACGAGGGTCTGACTCGACCAGACCGCTAATCAATTTCATTCGGTTGACCCGGCGAACCGGTCCAGTAGATAATATCCCATATCATCTAGTCTCCCCCACTATGGTCGAGTCTAAATGACTCGATCTAAGAGTAGGTTTTGTCTGTGCCGCCGAGGTCCCCTCTACTTGTTTCGACCAACCAGCGTGTTTTTTACTCTTTCTCGACCATTTCCACTATAACCGCCACTTTGCATTTTTTAATTTTGAATTTTTCCACCTGTCCGCCTTTTCAGATGCGTCCCTTCGTATGTCAGTCCTCATGATTGCCCCGTAAACTGCGCCCCCCGAACGTCGTACCCCTTTAAAAGCCTTACCCATTTGAGCCGTTAGATTAATTACTTTTATCGTGCGGCTGATATCTATGCACTTGTTCGTTCATCCGTCAATCGCAACCCTTAAAATTATATGATCCAACGGTCGACGATTCTCTTTGTTCGTTCTTCCCCTTTATAAATACAAACACTTAGAAAAATTTCAGCTTTCCTCACTTTCGTACTCCATCGCAATACAGAATTTTTCTGCAACTACCAAGCGTCCTGCAACCTCTGAGTTTCTCGTCTTCTCAGCAAGTGCTCCATCACTCATCATGAGTAAGTCTTCTTAATCCTTTCATTTACTATATGTTTATTGCATTTTTTTCGAGTTTCCTTGTCTTCCCTTCTTGTTTCTTCTCGAGTTTCGCGATTCTGATTCTCTTCTTCCCATTGTACTATCCTCAACTCTTCTTCTTCTTCCTTCTTCGTTTGTTCGATTTTTTGTTTTTATTCTTTCTCTTAATTTTCCTTTCTTTTTCCTCAGATTCTGCTACCTCGAGCGAAAACGACTGGTACAGTGAGAAGGACATGACCCCTCCCTCTTCTTTCGTGACCTCCAGCTTTTCGACCGACTCTGCGCAAGAAAACCTCCAACCTGAACCCATTAGCATTATTCGACCCACGGTTATTAGCGATAGTCCCACTACCACAACCGTCTTTCCTTCCTTCTATCTGGTCGACCAACCAGAAGAAGAGGTCACTAGTCGTCCTCCTTCACCACCCTCTGCCAACGTTCTCGTCGATCCATTGGCGATGATGACGAGGACGAGGATGATCCTCTAGACACTATCCCCATCTCTGCTCGCGATCCCAAGGATTTCGTCCCCTTGTTCTCTCGTGCGCCCCTTGCTTCGACCATTTCCTCCAAGAAGTCGAAGTCGTCCAAGTTATCCTACCTTCACGGTATCAACTGGCTAGACTTCGATCTATTTGGTCATCCAGGGGCCGCCTACACTCCCGGCGATGACGACACCTATGATAATCCTCCGTCCGGCTCCTACACCTTTTTCCAGGCCCAGTTCGACCTTGGCCTTCGCTTCCCCATTTGTCAGGCTTTACTCGAACTGTGTGGTTTGTAGGGCTTAGCCTTGAATCAACTCCCCCTCAACGCTTTCAGAATTTTGACGACCTTCATCATCTTGTCTACATTCGCATGGGTCGAGTAAACTTGGAATTTTTTCTGTACTATTACCTGGCCTCCAAACAAGCTGATGGCCTTTATTTGAAAAGCTGGAATAATGCTCACTTCATCTCCGATCGACCATTTAACGTCCCGAAATGGAAGGACCAATTTATATATATAACCCCCCCCTCCCCCCNCCCCCCCCAACCTTACCCTTGGGCGTCCACTGTGTGGCTTAAAGAAGTGCCTATTAAGCCTGCCACTCCTTCTCCAAACCCCATTTTCGACCGCCGTATCAGTCTGTGGAATTGCAACCCTGTTGTTACCGCTTCCTTGCCCAAAGATAACAACCTTCTCTACTATTGTGGCATACTTACCCATAAGCCTTACTCTGCTCCTCTCCCCGAGACCATTATTAGGCTATGCATCGACCAAGATCTTGCCGAACTTGTTACGAAAGCTCGAGCAGGTACTCGAGTCGTTAATATTATCCGTCTGCGGTTTTGATACCATCCCTGCTTTTGTGATGTCTTTCATTGTCGACCAATCCCTTGCTAATATTTTGCTAATATTTTGCTCTATTTATGCAGAAGGATTTTTTCACAAGCCTGACCTAAAAAGGTCCGCTGACAAGAAATCTGCCAACAAGGATACATCGACAACGTCTGAGATGGCTAAAGGGTCGTCCTCGACCAAGGATGCTCCAGCCAAATCCGACAAGTCTGGGACTCCTTCTCACTCGAGTAAACAGAGGGCTCCTTCGCCACCGCCCAAGCAAGTCGACCGCCCTTCTAGTCACCACACCAAGGAGAGTGACGCCTCCAGAAAGCATCCTCGCTCTGAGGTGGTCATTTCTCTGCCCCCTAACCAAACCATCGACCATCCAAAATCCTCTAGCAAGCGCCCTCATGTCGAGAAAAAGTCTGTCGGGGGTTCATGCTCAACAGTCTTCCCGCTCTCCTCATTCCTCCTTGGTGGGAGCTGGTCCGCGAGAGGCCTCTCTCGTCTCATAGGCCTCCTGCCTTTCGAGGATACTCATCGCTGGGCTGTCGACCGGTGAGCCCAGGACGAGTATGCTGCTCGTGCCTTGATCCATGTATGCTTCTCTATTATCGTCCTCTTCTCCCACGGTTTTGGTCTTAGTCGTACTTGTTCGTATTTTGATATGTATTATTCCTTTAGACCATAGTTTCTGTTGCCCCCCTGCTCGAGAAAATGCTGAACAGCTCCGGCCGTCCCCTCCCCATGGTCGAGGCTGACATTAGGCGACTCGACACGGCCCATGAGCGACTCAAGGCCGAGAACCAGAAGCTCAAGGACGAGCTGAAAAATAAAGATAAGGTCCTTGAGGTGGAGAGGTCCAAGCACAAGAAGGAGGTAGAGGCTGCCACCATTGCTGTGATGGAGCAGTCTCGTAATGCTTTGTGAAGAACCCAGCTCAGCCAGGTTTTCCTCAAGGCTTATCGAGAGCAGCTAATCCAAGATTATCTTTGTTCGACTGCCTCTATTAAAGAGGCTTCGGGTATGGGGCTGGACTTCTACACCTATAGCATGCAAGAGGTCGAGCGGCAGCTGACGAAGCTGGGGTTCACGGGCGAGCTCGACCAGGATAAGACATGGGAGGCCATCCCTACTGTACCTTCCAACTTCACTGGCGACCCCACTCTCTCTGTCGAGCATCCCTGGTGGTTGGAGTCCTTGGAGCGGGCTTTGGCGAGGGACACGTCGTTGACGAGTTCTTTAGACTTGCCCAAACCAGGCGAAACGCCCATAATCTGCCTCTCTGTTATTGTTCTTACGCAGCCTTCAACTTCCAGCACTCCTTCATTCACATCCGGTCCATCCGCCTCCGCCCTTGCTTCGTCCCTTGGTGCGCCTTCATCGATTGCGGTTGCACAGTTGACTTGTGTTGCCGCCACCTCCTCAACTGCGGTTGCGCAGTCGACCAGTGTTGCTTCCAAGTCCTCAGCTGCGACTGCACAGTCGACCAGAGCTGCTGCCAGGTCTTCAATTGCAGCTGCACAGTCGACCGGTGCTACTGCCTCGTCCTCGACTGCAGCTGCACAGTCGACCGGTGTTGCTGTCTCGTCCTTGACTGCAACTGCACAATCGACCAGTGCCGCTTCCTCGTCCTCGACTTCAGCTGCACAGTCGACCGATGTTGCTACCCTTCTGCCTAAGTAGATTAAGTTTGGAAGATGTATTTTTGTGTTTTGTCCTTGTGCGTCCCCTCTTGTGATTTTGGTTTTGTTGAATGAAACGTTGATTTCCTTTTCCTTATGGTGTGCGCTTTGTACTGTAACCTTTTTATGAAATTGTCTTGGGTGATCCTTACAATATGTGAATCTCCACTCCCCTGACTCAAGAAATTATGAACATGGTTAAGTAAAATAATACCGTACGTATGCCCAATATGCCCGATATTCCACTTGAAATAAGGTTAATCAAACAAAACAATGTAATGTGCCATGGCGTTTTCCAACTCTTCGTAAGGCATGGATGGAAACTGACTCTCCGCTCTAAACGAGTATAAGTGTGCTATTGAATTATGACAAACTCCAAACCAAATAAAACCAAGCAAAACCAAGTACGAATCATTGACCTGTCTCTGCGGTCTACGGTGATTTCCATGTCTTCATGTCCCAACACTAGGGTTGACCACTCGCCAGTTCCTCGAGCGGGATGTTCCTAACGAAGGGCTTTGGTCTTGACACTTGCCCACCCCAGGGGATGTTCCTAACATGGCGGTCGTCCAGCCCGGAGGCGTAGACTTTTTCGACCACCTGCCCACCCCGAGGAGTGTTCCAAACAAGCGACCTTCGCCCACCCCTTGAGCTGGATGTTCCAAATAAAAGGCTTTGGTCTTGACACTTGCCCACCCCAGGGGATATTCCAAACATGCCGGTCATCCAGCCTGGAGGCGTAAATCTGACGAGTGTTCCAAACAAGCGACCCTCACCCACCCCTTGAGCGGGGTGTTCCAAACGAAGGGCTTTGGTCTTGCCACTTCCCCACCCCAGGGGATGTTCAAATGTGTTTAATCTGTAAAATTATTTTTGTGTTTCTCAGATATTCATCATGTCGTTCAATCCGTTATCTGTTAATTCTAAAAGAAAACAACTTGCTAGTCCCAAACCATTTGATTGGAAGAGAAACTTAGACATTGTCATTTCGATCACCATGGCTAGGGACACTCCCGTAAGGGAACATTGTCCAGAAGCTAATGAAGCAGCTCGCTCGCATGGAGTCTGAAGGTGCTCACATTCATGGGAGCATCAAGGTTGACATTATACTCTTCACACTACATAAGGACCTCAACCAGCTTTGCTACAATTATGACGGGCTTCTTAGGAAACTGTCAGTGGCTGAGCTGATTGGAGAACTTGAGGCGGCTGAGAAGATTATCCATGAGGAGCGAGAGATGATTCTTGCAGAACGTGAGATGGCCTCATCCTCTAAATCTGTAGGGATAAAGAGGAAAAGGAGCTCTGTTCAGGAAGCAGTGGAATTGTCTAGAGCTGTGAGATCAGGACAGAAGGTCGACTGCCCTCTCCTCAAAGGTAACTCTCTCGTTAATCTCGTAGAAACATGTTTAGCGGTTGTATCTACCAGAACTTTGTGTGTAGATGCTGGAGCCACTGATCATGTCTGCAATTCATTGCAGGGGTTCCAGGAAACCAGACGACTTAGGGAGGGAGAGATCACCGTCTACATGGGCGATGCTACGAAAGTGGCAGTTGTTGTTGTGGGAGACGTTACTTTATCTTTTGATAGTAGTATTTTAGTTTGGAGACATTGCTTTTATTTTCCTAGTTTTTTAAAGAATCTTGTTTCAGTTTCTAAACTTGTTTCAGATGGATTTTCCTTTACGTTTGATGACATGGTTGTTATTCGTTATGGAAAGAGTTTCATTTGTTCTGGTTCATTAGTTGGCAATTTATATGGCCTCAAACCAAACTCTCCCACACTGCAACAAACTGAATTGAATAATGTCACGACTAAATCTAATAAGAGGAAGGAATCTTCGAGTATGAATCAAGCATATCTTTGGCAACTTAGACTTGGGCACATTAACCTTAGGAGGATTCAAAAGTTAGTGGCCAGTGGACTTCTCGGTCCATTGGAAGAGCACTATCCAACTTGCGAATCATGCCTAGAAGGTAAGATGGCCAAGAGTTCATTTACGGCAAAGGGGTATAGGAGCCAAGAAGTGCTAGGATTGATTTATTCTGATTTATGTGGTCCTAAGTCGATCCAGGCTAGAGGAGGTTTCGAGTATTTGTCTCTTTTATAGATGATTACTCGAGATTCTTGGGTACATTTATCTGTTGCACCGCAAGTCCGAATGCTTTGAAAAATTCAAGGAGTATCGGGCTTCATGGTAAACGAAATAGGACTCTTATGGAAATGGTTAGGTCGATGATGAGTTATTCAAAGTTACCATATTCGTTCTGGGGATTGGCTTTAGAAACGGCTGTGTATATTCTGAACATGGTTCCTTGTCGGTAGAAACTACTCCTTATAAGATGTGGAAAGGGCGCAAGCCCAGTTTCTCACAGTTTCGAGTATGGGGTAGTCCTGCACACGTGTTAGTGCAGGAAGCTGGCAAGTTGGAGAAACGTTCGAAAGCACGAGTATTTGTAGGCTATCCCAAGGGAACGAAAGGTGGATTATTTTATAGTCCTGAGGATCAGAAGGTGATCGTTAGCACGAACGCTAGATTCTTGGAAGAAGACTATATTATGAATCACAAGCCCGCGAGTAGACTAGTCTTAGAGAAGTTGAGTGGTGAAGTCGATAGTTCCCCACCGAGTGCTCAAGTAGATACATCACATAATACTGCAACACGGCACACTGAGAGTGTACCAGTGCAGACACTACCTCGTCGTAGTGGGAGGGTTTCTCAATTACCCGACCGATGGATAGGTCTTGGAGAGTCTAAGGGCTCAGTTCCAGGAAACCTAGAATCGGACCCAAGAACCTACAACGAGGCACTCCAAGATAAAGATGCAGATTCATGGAATGTTGCAATGAATGCTGAAATGTGTCAATGGACTCTAATCAGGTCTGGGATCTTGTAGAACCACCTGATGGGGTATGACCCATTGGATGCAAGTGGATCTACATGAGAAAGAAAGGATCGAATGGGGAGGTGCAAACCTTCAAAGCTAGGCTTGTTGCGAAAGGTTATACCCAGATTGAGGGTATAGACTATGATGAGACCTTTTCGCCAGTAGCTATGCTTAAGTCCATTCGGATTCTCTTGGCTGTAGCCGCTCATATGGACTATGAGGTATGGCAGATGGATGTCAAGACGGCTTTCCTTAACGGAAACCTTCAGGAGGACATCTATATGCAGCAACCAGAGGGATTCATTGCAAAAGGGCGTGAGCATCGAGTGTGTAAGCTTAATCAGTCCATTTATGGATTGAAGCAAGCTTCGAGATCTTGGAATATTCGGTCCGATGAGGTGATCCAGTCGTACGGGTTCACCCAATGTCCAGATGAGCACTGCGTGTACAAAAAAATCAGTGGAAGCGTGGTGATGTTTATTGTGCTATACGTAGATGACATACTTCTTATTGAAAACAATAAGAAGGAGTTGTCAGACGCCAAGGTGTGGTTGTCTAAGCAGTTTGATATGAAGGGCTTAGGAGAAGCAGGACACATTCTTGGTATTAGGGTCGTTCGAGACCGTAAGAAGAGAATGTTGTGCTTATCTCAGTCATCATACATAGATATTGTCTTGGCTAGGTTCAGCATGCAGGATTCCAAGAAAGGTACCTTGCCTTTCAGGAAAGGAATCCCTCTCTCTAAGGAGATGTCTCCTAAGACGCCTCAAGAGATTGAGGACATGAAGACAGTTCCTTATGCATCGGCAGTAGGAAGTTTTATGTATGATATGCTTTGTACCAGGGCAGATATCAGCTACGCAGTTGGCTTAGTAGCCAGATATCAAAGTAATCCGGGTAGGAAACATTGGTCTGCGGTGAAGAATATACTCAAGTACTTGAGAAAGACTAAGGAGTACATATTAATTTACCGTTGCAGACAGCTTGTTACCTCTGGGTTACAGTGATTCTGATTTCTAGTCAGATAGGGACGAGAGTAAGTCAACCTCAGGTTATGTGTTTAACTTGGGAGGTGGAGCCATTTCATGGAGGAGTGCTAAGCATAAATGCGTGGCAGACTCCACCATGGAAGTCGAGTACATAGCAGCCTCAGAGGCAGCAAAAGAGGCAGTTTGGCTCAGAAACTTCTTAGTGGACTTAGAGGTGATTCTGAGTTTGCCACGTGGTATCACCGTGTACTTGATAATAGTGGAGCAGTAGCAAACTCAAGGAAACCACGAGCCCACAGAGCAAGTAAACACATAGAACGCAAGTACCATCTGATCCGAGAGATAGTTGGTAGAGGAGACGTTGATGTTGCTAAGATTGCATCTAAGGACAACCTAGTTGATCCCTTCACGAAAAGGAGTTTGTCGGCGAAGGTCTTCGTCAAACACGTGAAAGGAATGGGAGTCAAGTGCATGGCGATAGGATCGACATAGGTCTTTTAGAATAACGGATTGATAGGACTATACTTGTAAAAGCGAAAGCTTTAAGTATAAGTGGGAGATTGTTAGTGTTATATACTGAAAGCTTGCTTTTGGATGATATTACACCTTTACCATTTATGAATGAGAAGCATGTTAGATTAAACAAGTTATACGTTCTGTTGTTTTGCATTAGATAGTGTGGGTCATCATTGGGCGAACCGAAGATCATACTATCAGTTACTCGGGAAACAAGAATAAGTGGTTCACAACCCAGATGGACATGAACACCCCATCGTGAACGGTTGTTGTGTCAACTGTACAGTTTGTCTTGACTGATTAGTTGCACTAGTACATTTATGTATTGAACAGGATCCCAGAGAGGAGCAGTTCGTTTTATACTGATCGTCGTAAACGAACAAGGCCTCGGTTAATTATTGCATACTCTTAACCCGTAAGATATTATACAGACATATATGTGTAGTATTTATTACTTCGATTCACATGGGTGAGGCATAGTGAACTGGCCAATAGACCCGCTGTCTTGGGTAATATTGCTACATGTAGGATGTGCTGTTAGGATATTTACGGTCACCATGTGCGTTAGTTTGATGATGTCCCCGGAGTGAGTTCATAAAGGATTATTATGCTAAACCTTGCAGGTTGATTAAATTCCGGCATATTAATAATGTGATGAACGAGCGCTGGCTTCGGTGAAATAATAATAAATTAATTAATTCTTGATTGTCAGTAATCGAATTAATTAATGGACATTATATCTTAAACATGGGGAGATAAATCGAGTAATTATTATTGGAGTCTCAATTGTAAATTGGGCTAGGAAAAGGGAGTGCAATAATATTATGTTGGTGGCACATTTAATATTATTTAATTAATTAAAATAAGTGGCTTGGTCCACAAGTATTTTAATTAATTAAGGAGCCCTAATCCTAGTCTCCTAAGGATCCCTACTATAGCTCTATATATACATCATTAAGCTCATGGGAAGAGAAGAGAATTCCACATCTTGTGAAATCACGCCCCACGTCTCTCTTCACTCTCTCAGTTCCCATTCGAGCTTTATCTTCTTCTTGTTGTTCCACCGATACAAGATTAAGAGGTGTTTGAGATATAAAGTAGAAGATCTTTGGGTAAAGCGAGACAAAATATATTTTGCCGTACAGAACTAACCGGAGGTCCGATCAACACGTGCAGTATACCTAGACGACCGTCTCGACGAGGGCGTTCCAACGCTGCCAACATTGCAGCCGTCCGACCTCCCACGCGCCCGCACGCGCCGCCGCAAGATCCCAGGACTGCAACTTGTCTTCATCCGTTTTGCACCCGTTTGATCCGGTTTTCGATCCGATCTTGTTCGTGCAATACTAGGACGCGATTTGCAGTCAATAATTCATTGGTGTGCTGTGTACGGCCATCCAAAAGACAGCCAGATCACCATAAATTTTAAGCCATAAGTTCTCTACGCAAACCTTTAGATCCGCTGCGCATAGGTTTACGTTTTGCTATTGAATTCGTGGTTTGTGCATAACCAGATCCTTATAGATCCTAACAGCGGCACCACAGCACACAGCCACCGCCCATCGCCTCCGACCGCCGCCTCCGACCGCCGCCTCCAACCACACCCAGCGGCGCCTCGCCATCGCCCTCGCCAGATCTTCACAGCGCCACCATCATCGGCCACTTCGATCTCAACAACCACATCTGGATGGCGAGCTCGCCGGCGACCATGACTACAGCGGCCGCACTCTGCTGCAACAAGCAGTGGCCATCGTCGTCGTCGGTAGCATCTCCTTTTCCAGCGGTGGGTGATTGCGTGGTGGCCGACGGAAGGCGACGACGGCGGTGGCGAACGGACGGCGACCGGCAAAGGTCCACCGACGGCCGGAGGATGAGGTGCTCGGATGGATGGAGATGAGGCTTAATATTCATCAGATTTTTCAAATTTATGTACATGGGCTTTTTTGGTGAATTTGATATGATATAAGGGTCTAGATGCAATTTTAGTATTTTTTATATATTGCACTTTAGTTCATAGGTGAAATTATAATTAATCAAACAATTATTAATATTTTAATATCTCTATTTACAATTTAATATTTTTTATATTTTGTATTGTTGAAATTTTATAATATTTTACATAAAAAATATATTGTTTATTAATAATATTTTTTCATGTAGTTCATTCATTTAAGTCAAATAAAAATAAAAATCTGATATGAAATTGGCATAACCAAGTTTTTAAATATAAAAATTCGACAATTGAATTGATATTAAAATTCTCTAACTAAAAAATTTAGTTTGGTCGAGGTCATTCGATTCTGTGCAATTTAACAGTCACTAAAGTTCAATCTAATAGTCATTAATGTGTAATTTGTATAACCATAAAATGCAATCGTCATACATACAAATATTTAATAATAATAATAATAATAATTTTTCATATAGGCCGGTCGTTTCAGTTTTTTTAGTTATTACAAAAAATAAAGCCGACACCGAAATAAGCTAACCGTGATTTTAAATATAAATACAATTAATCAAACTGAAATATAGAATTTCAAACAAAAAATTTAATTCTTCCAATTTCGGTCGTTGTTGTGCAATTTGATATTCATTACTGTGCAACTCTTTTAACACTATCGTGCATTCCCAATGCACTTATTTTTTGACGATTCTCACCGAACAAACTAAAATTGTACCGATATAATCGATTTATTCTATCGTTAATCAT
>CACSLK010027831.1:10723296-10753665 GCA_902706635.1 Striga hermonthica
AAAAAAAAAAAAAAAAAAGACAACGTACTCATCATTGACATCATTCTTTAATGTCCAATTAGCGATTGTTCTATCGTGTCCGTCGAGTTTCTTATTCACGTCAATTGTCCTCTCGATATAAGGAGACTTGGCTGCACTTGTTTCATTGACATGCCTTTTCGGCCTCGGTGACCTGTCAGCATCACCAGCCTCTCCAGTCTCTTCTGAAACAAAAATCAGCATGTGTGTGAATCAGCATGACCACAATATCAATAACTACAATTATTACATAAATAGTGCCACGTATCACTGATATACCTGTAGTAACGCACTGATCAGGGACCAAGCCAAAAACTTCAATAGTCGGTGTCTTCTCAATTGTCCTAGTCGTCTTATCAGACAAACCGAGGACCACTTCATAATTGAACAAACATATTCAAACAACGCAACCAATATAGAAAATATATATATATGTATATAACCAAACACACCTTGAACAAACAAGACAACTACATTTATGTAATCACAGTTTGATTCACGTACATTTTTGCACATCAACTTCAGGTTGCATCTCACCCGGCTGTTTAAATCCATTGTCGCTCGTATGTTGACGTTCAGCAACATCGTCGGCATCGTCGTCTGAAGATAAGCCCAAGCTGAAGCTAGGGACGTCACATTGCATTCTCATGAAGCGATCCCGCTCTTCAACCGCTTTCATAATCTCATCTATCATCACTAACGTGTCAGGATGATTCCAGAACACGTCATCAGCTAGTTGTGATGCGACGCCCTTCGCGTAGTCCTTCGATACGTCGTTGTTTCTGTACATGTGTCGCGATGTTGACTTGGACCGAGATGGTAGGGTTTAACACGTGGCACCTCACTATGCACACCAAGTATCTTCTAGGCCGCATCATGCATTTTCGCAAAGTTCCCATCTCCCAAAAGAACTTGTGGTGCCTTTTCGACCAATTGTAATATTTGAATTCCCGTAGTGGCAAGAAGTCGAGTTTTAGATGCAAACTCCTGGACATACGCCTGTCAAAGTACATATTAAATCAATATATGTTAATGCACACTTATGCCAATTGTAATGCACAGATGAACATCATATAATGCACTCTTTATTCTTGAACTACAAAAATAGGGGAGTTAAGACATCCAACACAAGAAGTTAACAATAACAAGTATCGAAAGACACAAAATGACACAAGAAGTTAACAATAACAAGTATCGCAAGACACAAAAGATGGGTAACAATGTAGAATGGCCTTTCAATATAAAAACAAATCGTAACATTCGTACCCACTAACTCTGTCAGATGGAACAAATATGCAAGGACAATGCACAATATTCAATCTGGGGACATAACAAATATTAAACAACAAAAAATAATGGACATTTCAATATGAAAGCAAATAGTAACCTTCGTACAAAATACGGAAATCACGTATTAAACCGCCATCTGCATATGTCTGATTGTGCACATTTAAGAATCTCACAACGCACATTTGAAAATAAAAAGACGCACATTATATACTTTATAAAACAATTACTGCGGGGGAAAAAAAAAAGAAACAAAACATGTCGATTGTGTATAAAAAGGGACTGCAATCGGAGAAAAAATAAAAGCCAAACAAAAAAAGAACGACATGTAAGCATATCACATCAAAAGCTAATACGCATCTAATATTCTGATACATATATATATTTTTTTAAAAAAAAAAAATCAAACAGATAGTAGATAGTAAATCACGGTCGACCTGTAAGTCGCGGTCCTCAGTGACACTAGCAACATCGCCATCGTGTTTCGGTCCGACTTTATCCAGCCGACGATTATCGACAATCATACAGAAATCTACATCCACGAACCCTCTACTAAAAGCTCCTGAAGAAATCTCGTCGCGTTCTCTAGCTCTTAAAGCCTCGATGCTCCATGATTTGAATACAGGGAACGTTCGTGGGACCGATCTCACTGACAGTACAACCTTGTCTACGTAGAATAGCTGTCTCAGACACAAACAAACATACAAAAGATATATTGGCACGACTGCATACAAACACGTAAAACACAGAAACAAATATGGAAAACGGAGGGGGGGAATAAAGAAACAAAAGGAATAAAATAGAAGCACGTCCACTGACCGTCAAGAACAACAGAGGCCCTACATACTTCTTCTGTGTACCAATTGAATCCCACGTCCGCTTCATGTCAACTAAACATCGGATCATGTATGCGCACCAATTCATCTTGCTAACCACGGATAAATCGTCCAGCATGTGGACTAAACGAAAATTCGCCATTCCGTTTAGACAACTCTCAAATAAGCAGGTCACCATGAGGACGATGAAATGACGTCTGAACCAATCGCCACCATCCACACATTCGTTCATTTTATCCAACACCTTCGACGCCGTAATGTTCGACGGTTTTCTGACGCTGAATAGTGCAATCCACTCATCCAGCAGGTTAGATGTAACTCTCTTTTGTTTATTCTTAATCTCAACCTCTCCACGAGGCAACCCAAACACAGCATACACATCGTCTTCCTTAACGTGTACCTTCTCTTCGTCATACAACTGGAGCTTCCGGTCCATGTGGTTAAAATTTTCCACTAACCAAAATCCCATCTTTGATGATGTTGTTGTTATGCTCAGCTCCAACAAGCACCCGAACCCCATATCACGCACAACGTTCTTCTTAACGTCTGAAAGGTTGGATATTGCCTTCACAAACATAGCAGCTGAAGACCTTGTAGTCACTCTCGGTAACACATCGTCATCATTGTTTTCTACATCAATATCATCAGCCTCGTCCACATCGTGCTCGACTATAATATCGATATCAGGCGTTTTATTTTTACCCTTAACTGCAAAATATCAGACAAAGACGATATCATTGGACATCAACTATGTAGTGTGTATATATATATATATATATATATAAATCCATATGTGTATATATATACATACGATTTTCCCCACAAAGGCAGGCACTTACCATTCTGATTTTTTGTGATTTCTGCCAGGCAGCGTCGGGACATATCATCAACAAGATCATCACTATCAGTTTGGCTTGGTTTACGTGCTTCACATTTCGAACGCTTGGGCTTCGAATGGTCACCGACGCGTTCTAGTTCATTGAGAGGTCTCTTTGACCCTGTGTCATATCACGCATATAAGCACAAAGAACGTTAATAAAATAGACTAACATTAGACTAACAATCTCATTAATTCATAACTGATTACCATCTTGTTTGTTATTATGATTCATGGACGTGTCGCGTCGTTGTAATAAGGGAAGGCTTGTGCTATGTCGAGCACCGTATCATTTTTTTGCAAGTCCTAACAGAGGTACATCGTCAAGGACATCGTCACCAACTCGTTCTGGTTCGTTAAGAGTTCCATTTGACATTGGATTTATAAATACACATATGAAACACAAGGGCGTTAATAATAAAGACTACCTTAGAATATCAATTTCATTAGTTAGTAAGTAATTACCGTCCTTTGTGTTAGCATGATTCCTGGTCGTGTCGCCTTTCTGTAATAAGGGCAGATGTCCAGTACCATATCGTCTTTTTGCAAGTTCTGCCAGAGGTACATCATCAAGGACGTCATCACTAACAGCCTGACTCAATTTGCGTGCACCAACCTCCGAATGTTTCAAAGTGTCACCAGCACGTTCTGGTGCATCACGTTCTAGTTCCTCGATCATTCTATCCAAGGTCGGATCTGTACATCACAGAAGTGTTCAGAACGCGCATATAAATCGAAAGATCATTAATAATGTAGACTAAATTTATAATGTGGATATTAATACTCCATAAATACTTACCTTCTTGTGGGTTATCGTGCTTTGTGGAGTCGTCACCTTGTTGTACTAACGACAGTCTTGTAGAGCGGCTAGTGACATTACATTTTGCTATAATATCTCCCAGGGGTACATCGTCAACAAAATCGTCGTTATCAGACTGGCTCGGTGTGCGCGCACCAAGTTTCAATCGCTTCAAGCGAACACTGGCACGTTCCAGTGTAGCGATAGCGCTCTCCGACACTGGAAATTTACAACACACAATGGTTGAAAATACGCGCATGAAAGCAAGCAACACTAATAAAATACTAAAACAGACTAACTTTATAATATAGATATAAGTATTTCATAAACAATTACCTTCTCGTGACTTATCAGACTTCCTGTACGTGGCCCTTTGCCGTACATGGGGCAATCTTGTCCGACATCGGGTCACTAACAAGAGATAATAAAGAAATGATACAACATAAGTCAAAGCACAAAATGCACTATATACTGATAATACATATATATCTACACTTAAAGCTATAAAGTGCAACGGACTAAACACAACATACAACATACAAAACATTATAGTCTACCTCCTTCATCATTCTGCGTACCACCTTCACCATTACGTTCAGGTACGATGTCGGTCGTCCTACGAGTAGTACCTACACACAATGAAACATCAATCGTACACCTCATAAACTTATTTGGGGAAATTGTTATAAATAGTGATAATAATGATAATGGGTTCAAACTTAGGCAAATATGAATATGAGTGAGAATACGCTCTAGTGTGTCATGTGAATTTACCATCTGACTATCAAAATTGTAAAGTTATTATAATTCTGTATTTTTTTTAGATTAGTTAATGAATCATGAACAAATGTTAGACAGATCTATGACAGCAATGCTGGACACTACTTGATATAACCAAAATAAACACACATAGAACATAGAACACCTACTGCTTACAACAAAATTCTCAATAATTACCAGAAACAGATGAACCATGTATATATATATATATATATTTTTTTTACAGGTATAAGTATTTTTTTTTCCATTCTTGCAAATGAGACGTCAAATAAGCTGCCTAATCGACCTGAACTTGAAGAACCTTACCTCTCTTCCTCGTTTGTTGCGAATTCCCCATACTATTTCGTCTGTTACCGTCTTTTCGGGATTTCCACGAACATTTGGATCTAAAATGAACGAAATACAGAAGTTATCACCACAAAACTTCAGAAAACAAGCATGGTATAGGCAAGCCCGTTAAACTCACTATGGATTCCGATGAGAATTTGAGCTCAAGAGGCACTCCAAATCTGAGAAACCTTCGTCGTTACCCAATGAGCTCGCTCGTGTCTGGCCTAAAAATCAGATGCAATTAATGGGTCTGAAAATTCTACCTTTACCCTCTGCAAGTGGACGAAAGACGGAACTGCCCTCAAACATACAAAATTGTCCGTCAAAATTGAGGTATTTACAACTATGCCACCGCGTAGTCAAACAGTGATTAATAAGTGTTGACTAGATCTCAGCCCTTGATTGAGTAGATCGAGTGGTGTACAATTGTTCTCATTTCTTTCATTATACCATCATTCTCATTTGATCAAATCCCTATATATATATATATATATATATATATATATATATATATATATTTTTACGATAATTGATACACTGAATTAATATTTATATAAATGTCAAATTAACTGAAAACCCGTTGTTTTGGTGTATGGGTGACTGGAAAATTGCTCTGCAAGGGAATATCCAACTGACAACCGATGAGGTCAATAGACAAGGAAAAATGGTTATTGAATTACACATCATGCTACATTGTCAAAATAATGTACAATATGATAATTACCAATACAAGAATCCATTCACAACTGGTACAGGTGAAAGCATAATTTCACGTTGAAAGCATAACTTTATCGGAACAACTTGAGATGTCAAATAAATATTTTACAAACTAGAGCTGGCCGAGAGATCGCCTGAAAGCCCACTTCCGTAGGATGCTGTACGTGAAGTGGTGGCAGTGGCACCGGCACGAGCTTTCTGTAACTGCCGTATCTTGAAAGCATCCCTAGGCTGTGCTTGGCTTTGTATGCCGGATGTCTCCTCATCTTGCCCTAACAACACAATACAACAATAAACTAATAATAATGAATACCACATCACTTGTCTAATGCCACCACTCGACTCGATGGAATTTTTTCACTTTCAGCACTAAATGGAACTCATAATTAAATTCTTTGGTGCATGTAAGCCGCTTAATTTCATCCCATAAGCAAGCAAGCGTGGTTCGGAGATGAAAGTTATAGGAAAAGCCTAATAACTTTGTAAAATAAAACAAACCAACACAATAACTTCAATAAATTAAGAACCTATAGAGCACCCAAGGACATAGGATCAGCTTCTATTTATATTGTATCCGATTCCCAATCAGTTCACAACTATTTCAAGGATAATAACAGTACAATAGAGAAGATGATAAATTAAAAAATAAAATAAAATAAAATAACATACTCTCAGACTCTTTCCTTTTTCCTTGTTGTCTGTCTCTAGTTTGTTTAAATTTGCTTGAACCAGACATGTCACTAGTGCTTGGAGCAGGCGCGCTTTGCAATGTTTGAGGCATCCCAGGATTCCCACTTACTGAGGCTATGTTGCTTTGCAAGCATATGGATATCACAAAATCAACATCGGGGGATGGACCTACAATTTTCAGGACAAAGTAAATGATGTTAGATCAACAGCAAGAGATGGAGCAATGAAACATCAACATCAACATCAACATACCCAATATATTCCCAACAGGTTGGGGTCTGGGGGGTCAGTTGTACGCAGACCTTACCCTTGTAATTATACAAGGAGGCTGTTTCCATAACGACCCAAGGTGCGTTGCGTCGTTTGATATATTTTTTTTCTAGAAACTTCACTAATAGAAGAAGCACACTAGAATTTAATTGAGCCATTTTGATCTAGTCCGTTATTAGCACTATGCCAGGAGAATTGTCAACAATGACTCTTCCAGCTCCATATGCAATGGACATGGAGCAATGAAAGTTTGAGAAAATTTAAAATTGAGTGTATTTATAGTATTATTATACCAAACTACCCGGCTCAATTAAGATCTATTTATTCTTAGTTCTGATCCTAACGGCAGCTAAACAAGAACAAAATATTGCATAACTTAAACAGACAGACAATCCAAATTTAAAGGGGAAAAAAAAAAAAAAAAAAAAAAAAAAAAAAAAAAAAAAAAAAAAAAAAAAACTAGATGAAAACATAAATAAATACCTTCAACAGCTGGCAGATTAGTCACAAATGCAGCTAAAGGTGGGGGTAGGGTTTTTAGAATATCATTGATTGAAGTTGTTCCTCCACTATTTACAGGTACACCACTCGTCAACGGGTTTGGGAAAGCACTCAATCCAGGGGCAGGAGGGCCTGCAAAAATGTTCATCTTCTAAGACTTCACAACAAAGAATTCTCATCCGGGGCTTATTCAATCAATCTAACCAGGATACGAAGTAGTGGCTAAAGGGAAATCTACCATTCATTTTAAACGGAACCATTTTACCACCAGCTTTGTACTTGAAACAGTTCACATAGTATCTTCCCAAAAAATGTCTTATTACAAGTTTAACCTCTAAGCACCATAGTACGAATTTTAGCATAAAAGTATACGTATCTATTGAAAATGTATGGTTGTCTAATGGTTAGGTCTAACAGCAACAAATATCTAGCCAAAGCACCTAATATGGTGTTACCCCATAAAAGTATGTACAGTACCATTCTGATGTCCCGGGCCATAAATCACCATTCTGGATACATCTGGAAGTACAATCTTGCCAGAAATATCTGGATTTTTTGGACCGCTTGAAATTTTCCAGTCTGCATGAACAGCAGGAAAAATTGATCATAAATCAAGTAATCACACATTGGGCGTGTATTTAAATAATTACTTGACCTGTAGACATAGGCCCGTTGGCTGGAACAGCTTCAGCCTTCCTATTCGCATTTTTAGTGAGCCACTAAGAAAAGGGAAGACCATATGCATAATCATTCACAGATACCTCAGAATATAACATATATTATTACCCAAATATAAGTACCTCTTGCCGAGCTAAATGATCCAAGTCCTTAGATGAACAAGGCCAGAGATCCATAAAACTATACCGGGATATAACATCTTGCAGAGAGTTTTCCAAAACGGATTCCCCATTTTCAGCCATTCTGCATAAAGCTTCTTTCCTCCTTTGCTCAACCTATCATGATACTATTAGCTAAATTCTAGAAACAACATTGAATGTATTGTGCTGGAAAAATACGGCATATAACAGAATATAAGACGGGGTACTAAAAATAATGCATCTCCCAAACACAAGAATACAAATTTCGGTGAATCTACCTTTAACATGCTGGCAAGATCTCCGTAGGTCTGCTCAAACTGAATGAACTTATTCCAAACCTGAAAACAAATGAAACCAAAATGAGGATTATGTGAATTTCAAGCAAATTGATTGAAGATATTATCAATTTCACAGGACAGAAAAAACCAAACATCACGAGAAGCATTTGAATTTGGAGATATTGTACACAAACAACTAATATAGGATGACATATAAAGCAACAAAAGGAGAGAAAGTTATAGAACATAGAAGCTGAAGTACTTCTACAGATTCATCAGGCGGAAGTGAGCTCAAAGCCCGTTCAAACAATGCACGGACATTTCTATCGTCATTCAACCGACACAGGAAATCAGCATACCTGCAATATAATAACATGAGTTCATTATGAAAGCTTATAACATCTTCAAATCGTGCGTGAGAGAGTTTTGTGCCTGTAGAGAGGAAATGACAAATGAACTCACTCTAGAATGTAGCTCGGCTCATGCATAAAGCGTTTGAGACCTGCTTCAAATACATTGTGCGCAAGCTGGCAAAATTTCAGGGGCATGATCAAACTAATATGCTATAAAAGATGTTACGAAGTGAATTGGAAAATGTACTCTACCATCTTTTCGGTAAAGAACAATCATACGGATATATATCAAGGAAATCTTTTTCTTTTGTATGGATGGATGGATGAATGGATGAATGCATGAAATTACGTATGCACGTGTGTATGTGTGCGTGTGTGTGGTGTTCCTTCAACCAGAACTGGCAATAGCCTCCTGCTCACCATCACATTATATTTATTGTAACCGCTGAAATATATGAAAGCCGAAACATTTTTTAAGTGACAATCACCTTTGCATTTTTATCCAGACAAAAAGCCATCATTGCATATGCAACAAAAACATGGTAAGTGCAGTTTGGAGATTTGCGTGCATCCAGAAAGTATTTCCGAGCTGCTTCAATTCCTTCAGTTCTCCTTAAAAATCTTATGTACTGCATAAAGGAACATCATTAATAATCTAGGAAGTAGACTTCTCTGTTTTAGGTCTTGATAAGTTGCAATACAGCAATCTAAGACAAACTCTGTTCTTTACGTGAGTGAAACAGAGACAAATTTTAGAATTAACAAATAACGAAACGACATTAAAAAGCAAGGTCTACAGAGAACTATTTAATCATCCCTTTTAACGAATTGGCGCTAGATAGGAACGAAAACCTAAAAAGTGAAGAAGGTTTGCAAATAAAAACAGGATAGAAAAGTATATGAATTTAAAAGAAATCTGAACACTTAAATACTCATAAGAGACTTCAAAAACCAATAGGATATAATAATATATTAGTCGAGGTCTCCATGATATCAGGTTGGCTTTCTGAACCTTTAGTTTGTGAAAGGCAATTTTTTTTTTCTACTCATCTTTATACAGCATATAAAAATTAGAAGACAACCATATGTACCTGGATGTGTGATAAAGCAGTTGCATTCACACCATCTCCAATTAGACTTTCATATACTTTTTTCGCTGCCTGCGCAAGCAGAATGTATCAAAAATAAATGACTGGGAGAGACAGAGAGAATCGTGCGACTGACCTGAACTGCTCCATGAGATTCCTCTAGCTCAGCATAAGCATACTTTAGCATGTCAGAATCTAACATGAAAAATCAAAAACATTTATACACCAAATGGAAAAACAGAAAATGATGGACACGCAAGAAATAGGATGTCTCTGGAATAGGTTTCATCAGCACAATGTTTTTTCATTTGAAAAAATCTCAAAGGACACAAATTCTTTCAGCATTGCCAGATAATTACCAGGAAGAGCCTTTAAAGCACGCTGGAAAACTTTGATAGCCGAGCCCCTGGAACCACTTTTTGCATGCCATGTCGCATAGTCATACCATATATCAGGATAATGATATAAATACATGAGGCACTAGCACAGAAACACAAAAGTGAGCATCTTCACCTCTCTATTTGTCCCTCTAGTAAATTACAATATTGCCAATTCCCAAAACATACCAAACATTAAAGATCAACATGTCCATGAAAGCCAATGGAGAAAACAAGGGTGTCAAAGATAAGAAATATATTTCTCTTAATTAGGAAAAAAATCCGTAAAAGAAATGTGAAGTCCGATCATATTATCATGGAATGATTGATTTATGAATATTTCTGACAGAAATAGCATAGGTCATTTTCACCAACAAACCTTTATGAAACAAGCTTTAAGACTCATTTCTTAGACCACACATGAATTTATCTTGTTCAATGTAATTCGCCTCACATATTCTACAAACAGCAGTTTAGAAACAGTGTACAGATGTTATGCAGCAGGGAGACCGGAAGTTCTATTTTAACTAGTTGCGTCTTCAGTACCTGCTCGTAAGCAAATGCAATCCGTTTGTTCGAAGAGGAATTGTCAATTCGCTGGGGGTTGCCTCTGTGATGAGAAAAATGTCTTACCGAATTGAGTTGTGAATCTAACTGATTATTCATAAAAGAACTACAAAGCAGATAAACCACAAAAGGATGCTGACAAGCAGAAAGGTGAATATCCTCGGATAAAATATACTGACATGAACAAGAAAGATGGAAAGATCAAACCATAAAACGTAAAAATTTTCTTTTGATAACAGGGATACAGCTGCTGACAATAAAACTGTAACCATATAGGTTCTAGATCAACCAAACACCAGCTTAGATGTAGTACTTTTTACCAGCAACATTGAAATGCAACAATTTTACTCAATAAAAAATACATAAAAAATTGACAGATGAAACCTACTTCTCAAAGCTCAGCAACTTTTTCCAAGACTTCCATTGCATTTCCTCCTGTCATACATCAAAGTACAATCAAATAATCACTTAGCATCTAGTTCTTTTCTTTTGTAGGTAAAGTTCAACTGCCAGTCCTATATAACCAATTTTCCCCTTCCAGCAAGAAAACACAAGGTAAAAACTCAATTCAAGCATCCCAAGCCAGCAAATCAGCCATATAGTCCTAGACTGGGTTACCATGACAAGTTTAAGCGCAGATACACACATTGTTATGTGGCGTTTTCTGTCTCTCAATCAATCATTTTTTCACAAAATAACTGAGTTAGAGCCTTAGAACCACTAATACAACTCTGAAATCAATATTTGGCGAAACAAATACCTTAAGAGAGCCAGAAGGAGGAACAGCAAGCATATTCCAGTCAATGTCATCAAAATACTTCTTGCGCTCCCTGTAAACAGCCCTTGCACTGTTATACTTTGGTTGATACTCGGCAACCAACCCTTTGGCCTACAAAATATTTGAACTATCAGATCACTACTCCTTCTATGATAGCTTTCATCATTATAATTAGAAATACCTTAAGCAAGCAGAATAGAGATTTAGCAGCGAATCTTTAAGTGAAAGTAATGAAAGCTCACCGTGATCCAACAAAATTAAGGAAACAGTAACAAGAACAAGCATGCAAAAGCCATGAAAAAAAAATCTAGATGTTCATTCAAATACCAGGATTCCTGGTCTTAACAACATATGACATGTCACAATCAGACATATATCATATTGTACAAATAAACACCAGTTGCGCTGCAACAAGTTTTAGCTTCTAAAAATTTTGGAATACGTCTGATAAGTTTTACAACTGAGACATAAACTTTCTTTACTAAAAAAATAATTGAAAAAGGAAAAAAGGAAAAATAAAGGGAAAACATAGTTCATGAAAAGTGATGAATTGCATATAAACAAAAACAGCAGGTAAACTCATTCAATAAGAAAGTTTCATGCAAGAGATTCTTAAGACAGATTGTTTATTCCAACCCTATTATCCTCGGACCGTGAATAACAAATTATCATAAATGCACCATCAGCAAACTAACAAAAGCAAACAGCCATACAGAAATGAGAATCAGAAGCTTACCAATGCACGACTAACTGAATTCTCAAAATTCTCATAGTCCCTCCAAAGCTGTTCAACATGATGAGTGGGCATCAAAATTGCTCTTTGATAAGTCTTCCGTATGGCAGTCATCCTTTGTGACTCTTCTAATGTTGTTTGTGCCTGTTTCAATTGATCCCGTAAACAGAACACAAACTAAATCATTTTTATGAACAAGTGTATAGGCAAAGAACAAGACATCACAAAACAGACCGGTAAGGATTTCAAATATGCAATGTACTCCATCCACACAGGACCAGATGCTATATCAGCTCCTGTCAGCACCAATGAAATAACGCTTATAAACATCATCACTGAAGTAAACAAGATGCATAGCCAATTCAACCTCATAGACAAAATTTAGAAGTAAAATATCAATAACTTCAGGACCAAAACAAAAATTCATAGACACAACAAGTTGAAGCTATCCATCATCTTTTTTGTTTAATATTAAGTAAAAACATAGAAACTGTAAGTTAAATGAGAGTCACTTTCAGTTTGAGTCAATGTCTACAAATCAAAAGCCAAGGCCCGACTGCCTCTTCTTTTTTGTTAAAGAGTTAAACAAAAAATTAAAAGCACATGAACAAGAATTCTAAACTTTGACAAGATTTTTCACAACAAAGGATTCATATTTACCTTCACACAATATGTAATGAAGATTCCATACAGCAGCTAAAACACTTAAAAATTGTGTACCATAAGCAGAACCATTAATCATGCCATGTACGGGGAAAAAAAATTTAACCTTTAAAGCCTGTATGAAAAAGAAACAGACTTGTTGGGACATGGAGAGGAAGGGACGCGAGGAAAAGAAGGATGCTCACAATCATGAATGTTCTAATTCTTTGATACTTGAAACTCACCAACATAGTTAAGCATGAATTCATAAGCTTTTTTTGTCTCTTCCTGACCTTCTAATCCTTTCATGTCATTTATTTTCCTTATGAAGCGGATGTAACAGCGCCTACAGTGAAAGAATGAGGGAGAACAATGTTATTCCAACACATTAAAATATGAGAGCGGACACACACAAGAAAACTCAACTTTGGGGAGAGAATAGCGAAGAGATGGAATCAGCAGCACAACATGAGACAGTAACTCATCCAATAGAAGAAATCCCTCTAACAGCATAAAAGAAGAACATAAAACTTCATCTAAAAGTAGGAAAATTTACCAAAGAGGAACTTGCAAGCAATTCAACAGACAGCGGCTAAAAACTTGTCTTGTTGCTTCATCATTGTTTACAGCCATAAGTCCTTCGACATACTGCTTCCAATACTTTGCCTGAAGATTCGACCATAGTTCAGCAGCCAAAAAATACATTGGCCACACAGCATAAGATAGTCTGTGCAACTTTCCCATCAAAATTAGAAGAACAGAAAAGCCAAAGCAGCACTAGTTATTCAAGAGAGCGTAAGCAACACTTGAAAGCATATAAAATTATGATCAATCCATAAATATGGTTATGCCTGCACTGATTTTTTATTAGCGTGCCTAAGCGAATAAACGAATATCAATCCTTTACATACAACAGCACCCAAATAACGTTAAATCTGCAATTCCATAAAGAGGATTACCGAAGTGGGAAATGCAGCCAGAAGTTTCTCATATATTGGCACTGCATCCGAAATAGGCATTCGCTGAAATAACAAACCACCCAAGTTTACACATCTTAAACAAAGAAACATGTCCAAATGATGATAAAACACAAACACAGTCACATAGAGGATAGAAAGAGGAAAAAAAGATACATAACAAACCAAACTAGCATTACCAGTGCCTCATTTGCAAGAATTTCAGCAGCTTCCACGTTGAAATGATCCGCATTCCCATCTTGGCGTCAACAAACAAGAAATTGGATGAAAATTTTCAAAAATCATACTGCTTTAGCATTAAAAATTTCCAATTTAAAGAGCTCAAAAGGGGGGGAAGAATGCTTTAGAACAGTAGTGAGGAACTTACCGAGCATCGACGTAGAATTTGTTTCCGCGGTGCTCTTGGCCATGATCCAAAACTATTTCTACAAAAAGGCTTTCGATAAACCCTCAAATAAATAACTTAATCACTCCTCGCGTTTGAGGCACTTTATTCAGAGACGTGGAAATCTTCCTTAGCAGTATCAAAACATAAATTAGAGTAGATATTGAGCGAATTCGGGATAAAAATAATATGGTGAGTGAGCCAAAAGCCGTCGGCGAAGTTGGAACGAAACCGGCGGAGGTGCGCCGGAGGTTTACGGTGGTGAATTTTTACGGCGTGTTCCCAAAATTTGGGCGTTTAAAGTAAGAGCACGGCCCATTCATATAAAACAAGGCCCAGCCCAAATCCTTAATGAAATTGTCCGATACATTGACTAGGCAATATTGGGGCAATTGACGTAACTATCTTCCTCAAAATAAAACATTCAATAAAAGTTGGGGAAATTTTTATATATACTTACTGATTTGTTATTATTTGCAACATTACTTTCCAAATCAATATATTTGTGTGTATACCTAAAAGAATAAAAATAATTATATAAATGCCTACAGAACAGTTACTTTCAAGATGAACCACCTTCCTTATTTCTAGCGCACAATCTCAGCACTTCATATGGAAAAATTTACATATTTGAATTTTAAAAACCGTAATCGTCTGTGAGAAAAAGGAGGAAAATAGCAGTGAAACTCAAAACGCAGTACAAAACACTGAAGAACTACACGTCGGCGGCGAGATTTTCCTGAAACACGAGCAGTCGAGGTGTTATTCCGTGATAATTTTACAAGCGTCGCCGAACAGAGGTATATTTAGAGGAATACTTCTGCGATAATTTTTTGATTTAATATTTAATTTGTATATATTTGGTTGTATATTTTTCGTGATGTTATGAGGATTTTTTTTTTTTTTTGAATTCCTATAATACGTTGAATTTTTTACTACAGATAGTATATGTATGATCTCATGTCTAGTTTTTTTTTTTCGCGCAGATGGATCCGAACATGATGATCTTCATACATCATGGAGGTGAATGGGTCGCGAATGATTACGTTAATTACCAACTATCTGGTGTTGTGGTTCAAAAAGAAGGCAGTTACAACGAATTATGTGGTATATTGTGTGAGGAGATCGGCTTGATACGTCAATCATCTGTGCTTGACCTAAAGTATAAGTTGAAGGAAGGTAGTCCACTAATGTCGATAAACAACGATAGCAGCCTTAGATTCTATGTGTTTTTGGTGTCCAAAGAAGCTGACTACACAAAATATTCGGTGTGCGTTGTGGTGAAATCTGGGATTAGTGGTGAAAATCAGTGTGATCACGACGTGAATGTAGGTTCGTTGAATTGCGAATCAAACATTGCTCCACTGTGTTATCCAGAGCTTGAAAGATATCCTGATAGATCAGATGGGACGATAAATTTCTTATCGTTCGCGAGGAATGTGGCTGAAGAGATGGTAGAAGCGGCTGCATATACAGAAAATATACTGGAAAAATACCCTGGATCTGGAATGTGTGTGGCGGGCGAGGAGAATTTTGACTCTGGTATTGTTGCTGGTATTCTACTAAAGGATAAGGAAACGTTACAGACGATGCTGACAATGCATGCTATAAAGAATCAGTATCAATTTAAGGTGGACAAGTCATGCTCCAAACAATATTATGTCAGGTGCGTGACGAATGATTCTGTTTCTCGAATTGATGATGATATATATGTTATATTCTGGTATATATAATTTATATTCTATTTTAAATTAATTTTTGTTTTCCCAAAAAATATAATATCTCTGTTTGCAATTAATATATTTTTTTGTAACAGTAGCAAATGGTATATTTTTAGTAAGATTTCAGTAATGTTTGGTGTGATATATAATTTTAGTTGGGTAACAGTTAGATATTGGTTTTTAGTACCAGTGTTTTCTTTTTTCACAAAAATATAAAATCCCCCCCAGCAATTAGTATATTTTTAGTAACAGTTGGGTGTAGATTTAAATTACATATATTATATTATCGATCGATAATTATTTATTTATTTTTTTATTTGTTGATTTTTAATATCTTACCCAGGTAGTAGTATATGTAACTTAATAGCTGTATATCTGATTTATTTTATGTTATATATAACATAGATTCTGGTACATAATTTATGTTGTATCTAATACTTTTAATATTTGTGTCAGGTGTGTCTCGAGCGATTGTACATGGTTTGTGAAAGCTTCACGTATGGGTCAGTCAAACACTTTTAAGATAAGATACGTGGGGACTGAACATATATGTTCTTTGGATGTGCGTACTAGTAATCAGAGACAGGCGACGTCAACCCTTGTTAGTAGTTTCATCAAGACAAAATTTACCAGAAATAAAACAGCATATAATCCGGGTGATATCATTGACGACATGCAAAACCGTTTTGGGATAAACTTGACGTATCACAAAGCATGGAGGTCGAAACGCAAAGTTGTTGATGAAGTTCGTGGCAAGGCTGATGAGTCATACCATTATGCTCATCAATATCTTAATAAGGTACGTGCATCAAACCCGGGAAGCATTGTGATGATGCGCACCACATGGGATAAGAATTTCATGTATGTTTTCATGGCACTCGGTGCGTCTTTAAAGGGATGGTTACATTGTCGTCTAATTGTTATTGTCGATGGGACATTTTTATCGTCGGTGTATGGAGGAATTTTACTGACTGCATCTTGTCAAGATGCAAATTCTCATATATTACCGCTTGCATTTAGCGTGGTTGACTCGGAAAACAACAACTCCTACATATGGTTTTTCACCAAATTGAAAGAAGTAGTTGGTGAAAGGGAGGGTCTTTGCATTGTCTCAGATGGTCACGAAAGCATAAGGCACGCAGTAGAAAAGGTAGTAGTATATTTTCTCCAGTATTTTTTTTTCCATTGTGAAAAAATATAATATCTGCAGTAGCAAATGGTATATTTTTTTAGTAAAAATTAGGTAATGATTGGTGTGATATATATTCATTTTTTAGTACCAGCGAGGCATTTTTTTTTTTTTTTGGCATTTAGTTATATCACATCTTCAGCATTTTTTTCCCACAAAAAAATATAATATCTCACCCAGCAATTAGTATATTTTCATTAACAGTTGGGTGTAGATTTCAGTGACATATACTATATTCTTCGGTATTTATTTATTTATCTATTTGTTGAAATTTAATATATTATCCAGGTAGTAGTATATGTTCAGTAACATTTATAGAGTTTTTTATATGCAATATAATTTCTGTATTAACATTTAAATGATATAGGTATTCTCATTCTGAAAAAGGATTTATTTGGTTCCTTTGCATATGTCTGAAATATTAACATTAAATGATATAGGAATTCCCTAGTGCGGCTCATTGTCTTTGCACGTATCACATCTCAAACAAATTGAAGATGCGTTATAAGACAGAAGCACAGGCAGTAAAGGAGGAGTTTTATGCAGCAGCGAGGGCCTATACAGTAGAGGAGTTCGATAAACATATAACGCAGATTAATAAGTTAAATCCACATGTGGTACCATATCTAGAGGAGATTGGCTTTCAGAAGTGGTCAAGGGTTCACTGTCCGAATAATAGATATTTTACGATGACATCTAATGCTGCTGAGTCAATAAATGCTGCCATACGATCCGTCCGTGATCTACCAATAACACCTCTACTAGAAGCGCTTAGAGATATGCAACAAAGGTGGAATGTGGCAAACAGAGAAGAAGCGAAGGCCACTTTTACTCCTCTTGCAAAGAAGCCACATAGGTGGTTGGAAACGAACTATCAAATGGCATCAAGATATTCAGTGAGTTTTTATTTATAATTAAAAAATTTTATTAATGAATTATAGCTGCTTATATACAGATTATATTTTTTAATGCATATACTAATATGCACAGACATATATACATATTGTAAACCTGCTAGTATGACTTATTATATAATATAAATATAATATTATGTCTCTATTGTTTGTGGGATTTTTTTTTCTTGATCTATTTTGTGTAGTACTATATAATGTTCATGACATATACCTTAAAAAAAACTATGTATATGCTGCCATATGTAACAGGTACAGAAAGCCAGTGACAAGGTGTATAAGGTGATATCTAATGGTAAGGCATTTATAGTGGACATTGATTCCAAGACTTGCACATGCCACCACTTTCAAGTTGATGAGCTGCCGTGCCCGCATGCTACACGTGTGATCAAGTCACTCCACCTGGATCCGGTCTCATTCTGTTCTGATTACTACCTAACCACTTCAATGTTGGCAACTTATGAGGTAGCTGTAATACCAATAGAAGGTGATCAAGCCTTCAAGTTTGATGCACCGGATATCCCGAAATTGGTAAATCCCCCGGATGGAAGAGTGAGGCCAGGGAGACCACGCAAACAACGATTCAGGTCGGGGTGGGAGCATAGATCAAAAAATAGATGCAACAAATGTCATGAGAAATGGCACAATGTGAAAACTTGTCGTAATCCAATACGATGAAAATCATAGCACTGCTATGTATATTATGAATCCTTTTTATGCTAAGTGTTGCTTGCCATCATTAATTGTTATGATTTCTTTTTTTTATTTCATACTTGTAACAGCAATGTGAAGGATATTAAGTGTGATTTATAATCTGTAACTTTGTATATAATACGCATTTATAGTACATATACCAAAGATATGATTTTGATATACCAAACTAAAAAAACATATACTACACGTACACCAGAAAAATCAATATTTGCATCACATATGTTTCTTCAAATATAGTACATCCATATGTTGAATAAAATAAGTATAGGTCACAATATAACATAGATATTCAGACATTCATATGTTCAGTTGTTCATTTGTTCAGTTTATATGTGTGTTACATATAAAACACATATAATGGGGGACAGTCTGGATAATTACAAGACGAAAATACCAGAAAGTATAACCTAAAAAAAATCTGGATAATATACCTTAATATAATTTAGATTTAAAAGAATTAAAGTCAATGTTGTCTCATTCGTAGTAAAAAAGGATATACATCGCATATACCAACATGTATGCTCATATGCCAAAACATATACCAAACATATAACAAAAAAAAAAAAAAATTACACTGCACATGTGACAAGCATTAAAAACAGAATGAAAAAAATATAATAAAAAACAACCAATCTGTCCAGCCAGAAAAAAAAACCAGCAAAATACCATAAGTGCAACTAAGAATACTAGAAATCCAAACAAAATGTAAGTTAAATCTACCAAAATACAAGTTCGATGTTTTCCCACATCTCCATCACTTCAATCAGAAAAATCAATTGATTAATAATTAAAAAAGGTCTATGATTTTTCTCTCAAATTCAAAAGACTAACCCTAACTTCATCGGGTGCACTACCAGGGGATTCATCATCACTGGCATATCCATTATCTTGTTTCATTTTGCCATGGTCGTAGAGCAAATATGCGTATCTCTCCCTAAAAGAAGTGACATCAAACTTCTCCTTGTTGATCTCATGACCCGAAATGAAATGTTCAGCAAAAGATGCAACATATACCCCACAATCACTGTCAAAAAAATAAAAAATATAAACAGAAAGAATGTAATAATAATAATAATAATAATAATAATAATAATAATAATAATAATAATAATAATAATAATAATAATAATAATAATAATAGTGATTATATAGTAAAGCATGTTAATGGCAATTAAAAAATTTCAAACTCCTATATTGTACCTGTTGTTCTGCTGTGGCAGATTGTCCACCATAACCACTTCAATATTACCATTGCAAGCCACTCCATTCCTCGAAAAAATTCACCAAGGCAAGGAATATGGGCAGAATCTCAACATAAGCCTTCACATTCTCCGTAACAAGGACATCACAATCTTCAGTCCGAATTGAATTGTAGATATAAAGCTTCATGTCATCAAGCGACAATCGTCCCAAAATCCAGTGACCCACATTGTTTATTTCCAAATGCATCGGAAACATGACATGATCAACCTTGGACCAAGGAACAGCACATATAATCTTATAGCCGAGTATGTAGTCAATGAGCATATCGTCTACATTGCATACAGACTTGTTCCGCGACTGAGACACAAACATTGCGTACACATCTGTCGTTGTAAACCTGACGGCGGCAGATTTACCATAAAAGCCAATCTTCCTCAGGTAGTAAAAAACACATCCATGTGCTGCAGAAAAGTATATATACAACATGTCAGGAATAAGTAAAAATAAAGGGATTAACTTGAATAAAATATCTACAATATAATGTAACAACAAGCAAAAGAGCTCAAGTGTATTAGAAAAAAGAAATATATATATATATAACAAGTAAGAAATAAAAAGTTTTACACAAAATCGTACTTACGCTGCTATCGAGGAAGCAGCCTATCTCGAATATGTGGTAAAACCAGTTCTTGTCAGACACAGAAACAACATTAAATTCAAAGGGAGCTGGCAAAGTTTTGTTCCTGACTTTGTAGTAATTATAACTGCAAAAAAATGAAATTAAAATTTATAAGTTATATGTATGATGTTTTTATGGTAAATGACAAAATTTTTTTGCAATGGTTTTCAGTATATTTGATGTATATTAAACTTACTACATATCTATGAAATAGAAATCATTAGTACCCGTTTGCGACTTTGCGAAGAGCCGACTGGAGCAAACCCTGACAAATCCAGTCTCTGAATTCTTTCATGTCCACTTCCCCAGAAATATTTATGCGAAAGCTGACGTCGAATGGGCAAGATTTCAGAAGTCTTATTCGCTTCTTGGTGAATATTTCGCTCTCTAGTTTTGTCTTAGGCTTATTGGTTCGCCTGACTTTGTCTTCCTTTGGAATGAATACCACTAAATAAAGGGGCTCTTGGGCCTTGATTTGTTGTTGGTTCTCTCTTTTTACCAACACATTCTTCTCGACAATCTGAAAATATAGTGATAAAAAAGTGTGAAAAAACTAAAATTATCAATTAAAAAAAAGTGCTTGAATATATTTCAAAAAGTACAAATTGGGGTGATTAAAAAATTACATGGATCACCTGTGGTGGAATGTTTTTCTTTGATGGTGGGGTCGCTGGTAACCCAACAGTTATGGCATCAAACGATGGCTGAGATCCATTCAGTGCATAACCGAATATGGGGTGTGGCTCGTAGCTGAATCCTCTCTGCAAATAAGTGTATCAAATAAGCAAGAAATTGAATTAATACACTCATATATGTATCCCACATTTAAAAAAACTGATAGTATATGTATATAAATATATATATGTATATATAACATATATACTTTGAAAACATAGAGTTACCGGTTCTTTGCCCTTTGGTGCTTCATTTAATTTTTCTTGGAGAGTCCTATCAATCTCCTCTATGAATTGGGTGTTGATCAACGGGAATGTGTCATCGTTGTTGAAAGGGCTGCTGGATATATGGAAATCAAGGTTGGGAATATGGATATCAGGGTTGGGTGGCTGGATATCAGGTTCAGAATGTTGGATATTAGGGTTGGGTGGATGGATATCAGGGTTGGTTAAATGGGTACAAGTGTTTGGGGGCTGAATATCAGGTTGGGGTGGATGGATAACAGTGTTTGGTGGAGTGTGAACTGGTACAAACTAAAAAAAAAAAAAAGAACAATAAAAATTGATAAAAAGAAGGAACATAAAAATTAAAGTCAATGCGGAAAATATATGCTTACTTTGTCTGCTCTACTCTTCATTAGTGCTTCTGCTTTGGTTCTAAATGCTCTCACAGGTGATTTTACAGTGATCTGCATTTTAAAAAACGTTGATTTTGTGGCATTCAAAATCAACGAATAAAAAACATAATATGCATATAATGATACAGTTTAAAAAGAAATAACAAAATGATGAAACCTCATTTGATGGCTGAACATTCACATTTGATGGCTGGTGAAAAGGCTACAGTGAAAAAAAAAAGGCAATGCAAAAGTGTTATATGCCAATTTAAATATAATTGTTCATAACCAAAGATATAATCGAAGATAAAATACCGCTTCTTTTTCGGATGATATGTGGATACTATCATCTAGCATATCACTTGCACCAAGATCTTCACTCACGTTCCCTTTGTTGATGTGTTGCTCTTTACTTGAGACACCCGAAATTATAATGTCATTGTTATGATATGAGGATACATATTGGTATGATAGTATAAAAGGGACACATAATCAGTACAAATATATAAAAAAAATAATAATAATAAAGGAACATTTATGATGTTTAAAAAAAATATTGTATAAATGACCACATATTATCTGATAACCTGCTATAAAAATATTCAAAACACACTTGCACAGTAATTATAGGTATATGCACACTAAAAGTAAATTTAGATATACCTGAATTTAGTATATGCACAGCTGAATATAGTATATCCCATAAAATGACCACATATTATCTGAATATAGTATATCACATGCTATAAAAATATTCAAAACATACTTGCACAGTAATTATATGTATATGCACACTATTAGTTAAGTTACATTTACCTGAATTTAGTCTATGCACAGCTGAACAAGTATTCGAGAAGTCGTAGGAACTGAGATATGATTTACCTAAAAAATATACCCAAAATATTAATTTCATATACCAAACTATAAGATGACATACTATATGTACACCAGAAAAAAACAATGTTTTCAACACATATATTTCTTGAAATACATTACATCCATCTGTTAAAAAAAAAAGGTACATCAGAATATAACATAAATATTCACACATCAAATTGTTCAGTTTATATATGTGTGTTACATATAAGGAACATATAATGGGGGACATATACTATATATTCAGATTAACGGAAAATAAAAAAGAATATGTAAAAAACATTGGTGTATGTAACCAGACAAATATAGTATATATGGAGCACAATTTGTCAACAAATTGTTCTTCCATAAGAAAAAAACTAAATAACCAAATAAACAAAGACTTACTAAGAATTTTTCTTTGAACAAAGCAAATTCCATAAAAACCCGTGTCGAGAAGTCGTTGAAAGCTTCCTTCAGGCTCTTGACTTCAGCAGTTAGTGTGTCCAGGCGGGTTATAACATCAACGTCATTGGTATGTTCCGGTAAAGCACTTGATGGAGGCTTTTTCCCAGTGAACTCATTTCTTTTAATGAAGAATGAGTCCAACAAAAGAGTTTATTTTTCGGCCTCGGTGGGAACGATGTTATTGAACTGTAGAAAAAAGAAAAAAAAAAATTAGCATCCCGGCAGATACATTTTAAAAAAAAATAAAACATAATTTTTCACCTTAGAGTGGTCAAGATTGGAAAAGGTCCTATGCACAAAACTACGCGTGCAAGTCTCACGAACTTCCCATTTGATTATCCTCGGAATATCGTGTACACCCACATGGGTTGCGACTACACCCCCTGCCGTGTTGCAAACCTCGTAAAACCATGTCTGAAGAGCCAATACCAAACCATATAAACGATACAAATTACTCTCGTCATCATTATCAGATATGTGCATCTGCTCTCTGGTTTTGATTGATTTCTTCAGATAGTGTAGGGTGAACTGGAACACAGCAGTCCCCCAAGAATAATCATCGCAGTCTGGACTGTCAATCATGTCAACAAAACAGCGGTCTATGCGAAGAGCATCTTGAGAACCCATCAGAAAATTGGCTAATAAATGCAACTTAGCAAATTTCACGGCATCTTCATCGCTCGCCCATGTTTTTTTAAGAAACTGCCACCTGATGTGGCTCCAGGTTAATTCAACACCCTGAAAATACTTGTCATGCAGACCATTGACGATGTTTGGAATATTCAACTTCTTACTATCTCCAGTGCACTTCAAGCCAGTCACGACAGCAAATTCCTCTATACCAAATCGGAGGAATTTTCCTCCGAAGTTGAACCACATCTCATCTGTCCTACTCTGGTGAACCTCGCGTAGAAGTATGTAGTTTACGAGCTGGTTCTGTAGAATGCATTGTGGTAGATCCAAGAAGTTCCCAAAAGCGGACATCCTAAAAGCTTCCAATTGCTCTTTGGTTAGCGTTTTCTTGATATCATTTATGGTGCATTTTTCTTTGTTGTTATCATTGCTGTTTTACACCTTCACATTTATATCCCTTGGATGCGGGATCAGCAATTCCCATTCCTTGATATAATCAAAAGAAAAGAATATAGATTTTAATATACAATATAATGTACAATAATAACATATACTATTTCTATTGTTCACAGATTGTTCAGATGTTAGTAGCATGTGATATACTATAAATACTTGCAGATTTAAAAAAAAAAATGTATAAATGACCACATATTATCTGATAACCTGCTATAAAAATATTCAAAACATAATTGCACAGTAATTATAGGTATATGCACACTAAAAGTTAAGTTAGATATACCTGAATTTAGTATATGCACAGCTGAATATAGTATATCCCATAAAATGACCTCATATTATCTGAATATAGTATATCACATGCTATATTCAGCATATAATTGTACAGGTTTTAATAGCATATTTTTATAATATGACTAAAAATATACTTGTTTCAATGAATTAAAACAAACAGTTAGAATTAAACATTCTAACTGTTTCAATGAAAGGAGCAGCACACTACAGACAGCAAGGTGGTACCACAAGAACAGTGTGTACACAATAACAGTGTGAGTACCATGAATAATTATAACACAAGTCAAATATCAAATATATAAAAATATCATCAACAAAGGACTGCAGAGAACAAAGATTAATCAACCAACAGTGTGAGGATCATGATAAAATTATTCGTTGACATACAACAAATAACTGACAAAATGAACTAATTCATAATCACAAAAGATAATACTAATTTTTCTTATTTTTAGGAAAAAAAGATGGAATGTACACAAAAGATATACCTTATACACCATCTGTTTCTTAACATGTTGTAGGGCAATGTTCTGTTTTCTCCTTTTCTTGTTCAAATTAACTTCAACTTTCTCCTTTGGAAGTCTTTTTTTGTTTCTTTTGTTGAAGATTTCCACCGGGGATCCCTCGTTTCGCATATATTCTTCACTATCGGCGTCTTCGGGTTGAATATCATCTTCGAAATCGCTGTCAGATGAATTACCCATCTCAATTGAATTGGGGATTCTGGATTTAGTGTCTCGCCGCGTGAGTTTTGAATTTTTCGGGCCGTGGTCGGACTGAAAATCGTCTGAATCGGGGGAAAGAACTTGCTTCTTCATCATTGCGTTGCCGGTTGATTTGCGTTTAGGGTTAGGGTTTTTTTTTCTCAAAAACAAGTTTCTTCTGAACGAGTTTGGGATTTGATTTTGAAATGATCTTCCGAAGACGGGAACTTGACCGGATCTGTGGTGTTTCGCCGCCTTCTTCCGCCTTTTTTTCCGAGTATAAAGTGAGATTTTCTTTTTCGCCATTCTTGTGGAAGATATTTTTTTTTTTCCGAAATTCTTGTGAGAATGTGAATCGTTGCAGCGGTTTAGATGTTGAGGAGTAACTTCCGCGTGAATCTCGATATTCCTTAATTATTTGATATAGGTATATTAGCAATATTTTATGCTTAATTAGGTAATTACATAAATAAATTAATAATGGTTGTAAATGTATAATATATTAAGGAAGGAGATGTAGAGGGTGCAATTTCCTCTAAAAGTTGTACATCATAGTGAATTTCATAAATACTCCATATTATTTTTAAAAACCACCTATTGAACATCCTTATCTATTTTTTTCTCTCTCTTGAACATTCTTATCTATTTTTTTATCTCTCCATCTCTCCCGTCTCTTTTTTTTGGTTCTCTCTATTTTTCTTTTCTCCCTCTCCATTCTTTCCCCCACATCAATTCTATCTTCTTTCTGTTTCTTCTTTTCCTCTTCTCCAAATATTTTTTCTTATTCTTCCCCTCCAAACATGAATACCTAAGGAAAAAATAAAAAACAACCAAAAAGATATAATATAAATAAAGAGAATGACACACATAACAATTAAATTAACTAAAAAGCAACAAAATTTTTGTTATTTTAACTTTAGAAATTGATGAAAAAAATTATGAAAATAAAAAACAAGATTAACAACAAAACAACAATATACGATGTGTCAAGCAACATAAAAACAACTATAAATAAATAATAAATATGAACAAATTCAGTTTTATAAACAAATAAATGAATAGAACAACAAAAGGTCGTAAAATTCATCTAGATCACACCAAACAAAAGCTAAACACTTTCTTCCAGTAATTATCTCAATTAGCCTAGAGAGCCCCACAATATTTCCACAAACAAATAACTACCCTTAGTTCATCAACGAAAATCCTGAAAATTGGCCACTAGTGTTCCATCGAGCCCCCTTCCAATACCACTCAATGCAACCAAAAATCAAACTCCACTGCATTTGTTCATAAAAATCCACCGTCGGGTGAAGACCGCGGGGAAGTGCTCGGCGACCTCCGTGGACGCGTTGAGAGCGAGTCGGTGGCGCGATGCAAGAACAATAATAACAAACAAAAAAGAACAATAATAACAATTTTTTTAATGAGTTTGTCGCCTGAATTTAGAAGACAAAAAAATAGGAGGAGAGAAAACAAAAATGAAAAAATATTTTTGTGCAAGGGAAGAAGAAGAAGAAGAAGAAGAAAGGAGAAGGAAAGAAAAAGAAACAGAGAGAGAAATCAATGGAAGAAAAAGGAGAGAGAAGAATATAAGAGATAAATCTGGGACAGTTAAGGTGAGACGGTTAAAGCAAAATAAAGTAAATTTGAAAAAAATGAAGTAGGAATATTAGATGGAGTAAAATTGGAAACTAAAGGCGCCATTTTGTGTTAATATAAGACGAAAGCAAATATGTAAAACAGTTATTCATAAGGGGTAAGGGATGTCTTTATTTCGGCAATATTGAGGCCAAAATATTAATTGCCAAATTTTATTGATAGAATTAGTTGCACAAATAATTAGATGCCCATTCTCATCATTTGGAGAATTCAAAGCTATGGGTGTGCTTCGATCGGTCGAATTAGGAAAACCGAATAATCGAACCATACTATGTCAATAGCCGAAACTGACCGAATTATCAGTTTATACCGAACATTAATTGATCGAACTTCTTAGTTGGTTTTAGTCGGTTTGGTCAAACCAATTGAACTGTACATTTTAAAATATATATATAATTAATATAATATATATATATACATTATTTGGTCGGTTCGGTTATTTCGGACATTTGATGTCCGAAAACCGACACTGGCCAAAATAATCGAAACATAATTCGACTAAAACCGAAAACGACCGAGTCAGATAGAAACCCAACCGAAATTTACTGTTTGGTTGGTTTTGGTCGGTGTTTTCGATTTTAGTCAAAATATGCACACCCCTATACAAAGCTAGTAGCCAACAAACAAAGAAACAAGCTTCTTAAAAAAGTGTGGAAAAGCTAGAAGGAATCGTACAAAAGAAAAGCAAAAGAAACTCATCGTGATCCAATGTGTGTGCGCCATTACTAAGAATAATGTAACGGTAAAGAAGTTCATTTTTTTTTATGCTTCTAAAGCTTGATTTGAAACCACACCAACAATTCCCCTAAAGGCAGACAAAGAACACAATATGGAGAAATGGTGTTCTTGCCCCTTTGGAAAATTGGAAGAGAGAGAAAGAGTACTGAGTGGAACTGTGGAAGGACAAATAATAATAACATGATAAAGAAAAGGGTGGCACAAATGCCATGGACACCAAACTTGTCATCTAGACATGGCCAAAGATTGACTCGGTCCAGAATCGGTTTGGACCAGCCCGGATCGAGCAGGTTTTAATCAAATCCTTGCCCATTATGTGCTGGTTCAGGGTCATGTTTTTATCCTTTTTGGCCCACCGGGACGAGCCGGTCGGGTCAAGGGTCGAAAGACGACGTGATTCTTTTTTTTTAAAACCGAACTGTCGGGTCAGGCCGGTTCAAATGAATCGGCCCATAGATATAGCCGGGCCGATTCTGGCCCCAGCATTTGAGGCCCGCCGACCCGGCCTTTGAACACTTTTACTTGTCATCACGTGAAAGATGCTTTTGCTTGGTTTCATCTTCCAAAGCCTTTGATTTAGGCATCTAGCTAGCTCCTTTATTATGTGATTTCATATATTAGGGTCCAAAGATCATGTCAAGTGAATGAGTGACAGATGACAATGATTCATGTTAATCAGAATCTTGTGAGTGTGGATTACAATACAACTATATAATTGAGGCCTTGTCTGTGTAGAGATTCTTAATTAATTTTCTCTCTTTTTTTTTTTTCTTTTCTTCTTTGTTTACACATTGTTAACTTCCACATAAATTGTAGATGGGGTATACTATTTCGTTGAAATTGAATAATCGAGATGATTATTAGGTTGACTCCAATCATGTGCATGGAAAAATGTCAGTTAAAATGAGAGGATTTTATTTTACATAGTTATAACTTTTAATCAAGTCTGATGTTTGTTCTTCCCTATACGCATATATTGATATGATGGCTCTCACATTTATTGAAATTTGCTAAATAAATTGCTTACTAGTGGTAGTACTTGCATTACCACTAAACTAGTACTGACACTTGTGATATGCAATTTGTCCTTAGTACGAACAATCCACTACATCGAGTTTGCGATTAGCTGCAATACATCATGGAGGGATTCCGATGGAAAAAAAATCTCTGACGTTCAAGTCAGTACTCGCTCGTGAGAAAGTATGTAAACTATAAACTATACACGTGAGTATGCGTTAATAAGTAAAGTAGAACTTGATCACCATTTATATAATAGGCTAGGAAAGAGATTCAATCATTGTATCCACTTTTCTAGTATACCACGTCTCTAGGATCTTAGATTCTTAGCGACACACAATTCCCATCTTCGAAGGATTTTGTCTCCTCTTACCATACGATGCTTAGGTCCTTAGCTCACTAGAACAACCTCACAACCTCCATGTCACGGACTTTAACCAGGTCGTAATACGACCTCTACCTTCACAACCTCTGAGTCATGGGGTCCCATCTGTATGAGCTCCCAAGCTCCAAGTCTTTTTATTATGTCAACCTATACCCGGAGTTACCTAAGCGAGCTCCCTAACTAGGTCAAGCGATGATATGAGGTTAGGCTACCTTGAACTGATCTCGCCCGAGCTAACCACTCAAGTCGATTCACAGAGCTATTCTGCATGTTTTATCATCAAGCCCCCAGTACAGAATGAGTTGTCGAGACTTGTACTAAAATAGTGACTGTTATAGACACGCCGAAGATGTGGCCCAGCCAGATGTCCACTTTTGCTTCTTGCATAAAAATTTCCTTGATGGGGCAGTTGTTCCTCCGTTGGTAAGAACCAGAACTTCTCCTCCAATACGAGGTTGTGTTCTAGTCATTATCGTGGAACCATCTCCTGTATTCATCTTTAAGTCTACTAGACCCAATCCTTCTAAGGATTCTGAATGGCCATGTTGATCTTCTAGATTGACTCTTTCAGTTATTTGTTAATGATTGTCTCCTTTTAAGATGCATGGATCTTATCTTCTCGTTTTCCATCAATGTCCTTCGAACTTCGGTTGGCTTCCCTTTCTGGTGTAAAAGGGTTACCGTTCCGAAAGTTACTTTTCTTCGTTCTTCATAAGTCTTGGGTTTGTCTTCCATCAAATTAATTTGTTTCTTGATACTTATAAGGATATTCTGTCTCTTTTTTGTTTTTCATGATTTCTTCCAATTCATTTGTATTTTGAATTTTTTCAGGAACCATTGTTGGAGCTCTTCATTATAACTTTGTACTGTCTTTTGCACTTCATGGATATCCGTGGAGTACTGAGAGAAGTCTAGAATAACTTCTTTCCAGCTCAACAAGTTATTATGACTCATCATTCAGTATGATTCAGATGAACTCTTCCTAGATGATTTAACAAATCAGTTTGTTTCAATTGATTTACCCTGAGCACATCCATGCGATATTTCTTTTATTTTGATAGTCTAGAAGTAATTCTATCTACTTTTGCTATAATTTACCTAATACAACAGTCATCCCAGTGGACAACTATTTATTGTTGTTCTTGTTCACACATCTTTAAAGTTTGAACATCCCTAGTGTACGCACTTTGAACAATTTTCACTATGTATTCTTTAAAATTCTTCTTCTTAATTTAATTACCATATAATAAATTGATTTAGAACTTCATAATAAAACTCAGGCTCAGATATCATTTAGGCTCCTAACATAACCAAATTAAAAGTGAATCGCTATTTACCGCCACTCCCCCCC
>CACSLK010027831.1:10784309-10813171 GCA_902706635.1 Striga hermonthica
GGACCGGGTCAAGACCGGCCGTCGTGGCCGGACACCAATACGGCCGTACGACCGGTCGGTTAGTACAACGACCGGTCCGTACGGCCATAATTTTCGCACGGACAGGGTCTTGTTCGGTCGAACCGGCCGGACGGCTTTGTGAATGTCCGGTCCGGTCGGCCGGACACCGCCGGTTCCGTGCGAAAATTTGGGCCGGACAATTTTTTTTTTTTTACCTCTGAGCTGCTGGACATCTTGCGAAAGTGAGAAATGAAAAGGGCAAAATCGTCCAAGGGGGGCGGTGACTAGTAATAAGGGGGGCGGTAAATAGTAACGCCCTTTTTATTTTTTGTGAGTCCCACATAATGTGAGTATTATGTACACCATTATGTACTTGTAGCATTACTCTACCTAAAAATATGAGCTCTTTTTCTTTTCTTTTTTTAATCTCCATGGATCTATTTCTTACGGTAGTAGTAATTTAGTATAGGGTTGCATGAATACTTCATTCATATAAATACAAGATAGAAAATTTGTTGGTCTTTAATTGCCTAAATTTACCTAGTTTATTTTCAGTTTATCTTGAGTTTATGAATCAATTTTTTTACCATAAATTTATATTTAGATTAACTTTAATTTATTATAGGTTTATAAACTATTGCAAGAATACAAACAACAAATTTAAATTTTATATATAGTTTATTTTCAGTTTATTATACAAGAAAAAAATCAGTTTATTATACAAGAAAATATTATATATGGTTTATTTTCACATTATTATAATTATAAATTCAATACTTCTATATACACACAAATGTAATTTATATATATATATATATATATATATATATATATTTCAGAATATAGACTTTTGGTAAACATAATGAATAAACATCAATTGAAACTCAAAAAATTACTTACAAAAAGATTCCAAATATTATTCCACCTCAGCTTCAAGAAATCATAGATAAACATCAAATAAATATAGAATTAACACTAAAAAAACTACTTTAAATTTTTTGTCCTAGAAATTACCACACGTAAATTAGCTAGCAAATAATAGAAAAAATAGAATCGGAGCCATCCAAAATAACTTTTCTATGTCAAATCAATGTTTTCTTCTTCTGTGAACTTTTCTTAGATTGTTATTTTTTTATTTATTTATGCTAGGCTTATTACATTATTCCTACAATTTATCTTAAGTTTATTATCATTTTTTTTATTAAATTAAGAAAAAACAAATATACAATAAATTCTTATACAAAATAAAACTGAATCTATGAACTTTTCTTAGATTAGTTTTAGCTTATGTTAGGCTTTTTATATTATCCCTACAGTTTATCTTAAGTTTATTATCAACTTTTTTTATTAAATTAAAAAAAAAAACAGATATACAATAAATCCTTATACAAAATAAAATTAAAGAGTAATGCTCCCCTGCCCACGGTGGACATCTTTTAATATGCCCATCGTTTATGTGGCATGTACACATTGGTGATGTATTTTTTGAAGATATTAACATCACAAATGTGTGCATGCCACATAAGCGGCGGACATATTAACATGTGTCCATCGTGAGTAGGTGAGCATTATCGTAAAACTAAATATAAGCTACAAGAAAAAAAAAATAAAAAAATCACTATCGCATGAATAAACATCAAATTTACTCTCAAATCGTTCAAGATACAAATATATTACATACTAAAAAAAAACTCTACATAAAAATCATTCAAAATACAAATATATCACATACCAAAAACAAACTCAAAATTGAATCTTCTTAGTTTACACATACTAAAAATATAATCCGGCGGAAGATATGCAATGGCGGATCTTCGCACACCGTCGTACACCATCCCAACCCTCGAAGAATTTTGTTATATGGTTGGTTTGTGTATTGAGTTTCGAGCCATTATCGTCACCAACTTCCCGCAATGAACTCATGGGCAGGAATTATCATTCATGGGCAAAAAATTCTAAGCCATTGTTTCAAAAATTAAAGGAAAAGTCAGCAAAATTTCAAACAAAATCCAACAACTCACTCACAGATTTGAGATTCAAATGTAAATCATATGGGACCCCCAACCAAAAAGGTAAATATAAATTAATGAAACCCTAAATCAGTAATTGGAGAATTTACTACACTTTCCGACTACGCGCCCTACGCCTCGAAGGGTTACATTTCGAGCCTCAAGGCGGCAAGCTGCGGGAGGAAGGAGACAAAGAGAGAGAGAGGATCTCGAATAGTCAGAGTTAGAGATGTTAGTGGAAAAGTGTAAAGTTGGGCAAGTTGGGCAATCGTTGGCACCGCCCCACTTCCACTTGATTTAATTAAAATATTAAAAATTGCAAGTGGAATTGTAATTTGTTGGCCAAATTGGCCAACTTATTCCGTGAGCTTCTCCTATAAATATACTCTTTTGCACAAGAGAAGAAACACCGAATAGAAGAGAAGAAAAGAAGAGGAAGAGGGAGAGAAAAGAGATAATATTCAGTCTATAAGAATATTTGAGGGATAAAATTATTAGTGATAAAAATAGAGAAAAAATATTAGAGAGATAATTTTATTCCAATTTTTAGTGCTCAATTCTCGACTCTGTTCCAGTTCGACGAAGCTCGTAAATCTGGTGTGCTACATATTTAGAGACGTTTGCCGTTGTATCTTTGGGGAAGTTACACCTGAACCGTTAGCAACACACGGGGAGTATTCTTCTTGCGAAAAGAGTTTACTCGTCTCGACTAAAATCTTTTCAGTTTTTCAGTTGTAATTTATTTTTCAGTTCTATTGTAATTTTCCATTTTTTAGATTATTTGTAAGCACTGTAAAATACACCTCAGTTCATAGGATTCCAGTGTATTTTTACAAATAGATTCGAGCAATCACAAGAAAAATATCTACTACTGAACTAATGGCATCCACCGGAGCATGTTCCAGCTCTCAACAGTCGATCAACAACTCTGTTCAGTATTTTCATCCTGTACCTGCTGTCAGGTCCCGACTGCTGAAAAAACCCGAAAAATTCAACGAACTTGACTTCAAGAGGTGGCAGCAGAATATGCACGTCTACTAAACTACCTTAGGTTTGGTAAAGTATCTGAAGGACGATCCCCCTCTTGTTGCTGAAAATGAAACCAATGTTGAACTACGCGCTTCGTACGAAGCTTGGGGGCAAGGTGATTACCTTTGTCGGAACTATGTCCTGAATGGACTTAGTAACGAGTTGTATAATGTGTACAACTCTGTTGGTTCTGCCTAGGAACTTTAGGCTGCCTTGGAGAAGAAGTACAAGATTGAGGATGCCGGGGCAAAAAAATTCCTCGTCGATAAATTTTTTGACTTCAAGATGATTAACACAAAGACTGTCGTGTCACAAGTGCAAGAGTTCCAGCTGATCTTGCACGATATCTATGCTGAAAGGATGACTTTGAGCGAGTCATTCCAAGTAGCGGTTGTGATCGAAAAACCGCCGCCAGGCTGGAAGGACTTCAAGAACTATCTCAAACAGAAGATAAAGGAGATGAGTCTTGAAGACTTGGTGGTTCGTCTTCGTATCAAGAAGGACAACCAGAAGTCGTCATAAAAAGTCCTGATGATAGAAGCTCATGCCAACTTGCTGGAGCAAGGCTACTCGAACAAAAGAAAGACCCAGAACAAAGGAAAGCAACCCGCCAAGGTTTGGAAGTTTCTTGGCACTTGCCACAACTGTGGAAAGCCGAATTATATGGTTAAGGACTGTAGGAAGCCTAAGAAGGCTAGGCAAAAGAAGGCACAACCAAGTCCCCTTGTTGGTGAACACGACCCTGTGCCGGGTGAACTGACCGACTTTGTTATGTCGACTGTGGTGTTTGAAGCAAATATGGTGGATAACCCGAGAGAGTAGTACATCGATATTGGTGCCACTCGCTATGTATGTTCTGACAAGGAGTTATTTTTTGACTACACTCCTTCTAGTGGTCGAAAACTTCACATGGGAAACTCCTCCACATCTGATGTTGCTGGAGTTGGTACTGTGGTGTTGAAGCTAACTTCTGGAAAGGAGTTGAAGCTTAAAGATGTTCTGCATGTCCAGACATCCACAAGAATTTTGTCTCTGAATCTCTTCTTGTTGAACATGGATTTAGGCTGGTGTTTGATGCTAAGAAGTTTGTTATTAGCAAGTTTGGAACATTCATTGGTCGTGGCTATCTCGACAAGGGTTCGTTCAAAATGAATATAATGGTCGTGAGTCGTGTAACCGTTGAAAATGAAAAGCCTATTTAGTTTATACCATTGAGTGCTCTGATTTATGATATATTAGATTGGGACATGTAAATCTAAATGCAATTAAACAGTTGATGAATTAGAAGTAATTCCTAATTCTAAATTTGAGACAAATACAAAATGTGAAATTTGTATTGAAGCAAAATTGGCAAAGTTGCCTTTTCACTCGGTGGAAAGGAGTACTGAACGATCTCGATTGAATTTCAAGTTTCTTTAAGTACATAATTCTCTCGACAGAGAGCAATATTCTCTTATGGGAGAGTAAATTTCAGCTTGATTTCTGATCGTTGTCTATGATTCTGGTATTTTAGAGTTGCCTCTTCGTATTCCTCTCGTCTTTAGCGAGTTTTAGCTCTAGTGTTCTTATGGCGGAGGATTTGGGGATAGGTTTAATAATCTCCATCTCTCAGCCAGGGCCGTCTCCAGAAATTCGGAGGCCCTAGGCAAGTTTTTTCTTTTCGAATTTTCTCGATTTGAACTTACGTGGCAATTAGGGCTATTCGCAGATAGAATCATAAATTTTAACGAGACTATTAAATAAATAATTAAATAATTGAAAAAAAAATATTTTTCTTGTTTTTCTTGAACTTGGAATTAATAAATTACCTCCAGGCTACAAAGACCTTTAACAAATTACAATCAACCAATCACGAGGACAACAAAGAGAAAAAAATAAAAATCATATCACTACAAAGAATAATTATTTTCACACAACTTGTTCTGACCGAACATCATACAGAAATAAATGAAATATTTAGGGCCTCAATTTTCCACACAAACTACATATTTTGCCATTAGCTGCTTCATTTGTGTAATGGCTCAAGTCCATATTTAGCCATTAATCCTTTCATTTGTGTAAATATTGTGTAAATAGACAAAATCCAACATAAATACATATTAAAAATTAAAAAAATAATGAGGTCTTATTTGTGTAGATAGACAAAACTCAACACAAATACATAATATTGAATAAAAATCAGTGTTCTAAAAGTCGCTAGGCGCCCGCTAGGCGCTCGACCAGCGCCTAACGCCTAGAGCGCCTAGGTGGGGCCTAGGCGGTGCCTAGTCGGGACCTAGAAATCAATATTAAATAACTTATTTTTTATTTAGTTTGACTACTTACAAAATAAAACTATCTCAACTTATAATAAATCGACACACCTAAGTCCAAATAATAAAATTAATATATTTTAAAGAAAACATGAGAATAAAATAATGTAATTAATATTTAAAAAAATTAAAAAAATTAAAAAAAAAAACTGAAAAATTGTCGCCGAGCCCGCCTAGGAGCGCCTAGGTCCGCCTATTCCCGCCTAGGCGCCGCCTAACCACCTGGCCGCTGCGCCCGCCAAGGGCGCCTAGGAGCGCCTAGGGCCGCCTAGGCCCGCCTAGGCGCCGCCTAGCCGCCTGACCGATTTTTCCTGCCGATTTGTGCAAATCGGAGGCGCCCGGGCACCGCCTAGCGCCTAGGCGCCGCCTAGGCGGCCGCCTAGGCCAATTTTTAGAACAGTGATAAAAATAATGAGGCCCCAAATAAAATAGAGGCCTCTATTTGGGGCCTCATTATTTTTTTTTTAGAGCTGAAGAATGTAAAAGAAGCTTGTTGGGGAAAATTATTAGCGACAGGAAGGCCAACAAGTTTGGTATTAAGAGGACGATGGCATTTGTGTGGCAAACGGCTCAACCATTTTAAGTTAAAGAATTGGGACCGAATTTTTTCCAATTCATTTTTTGCTGTCAGGTGTTTGTAGTATCTTTTGGTATTGGTAACCGTGTTACCCGGCCTCGGTTCATTCTCAAAGAAAGGCTCTTCGGAGCTTTGTTAACTATCTTGTCGCCAAATCACACGACCGAAAAGGTTCTAAACATGCTACTCGCTTGACCGGTTGAATTTAAGCCAAATAATCTACGAAATTGAGGGCAATCGAAAGCAATTAACAAGACAAGAGAAAGCACGCAAGAAGATGAGAGAAATCAAGGGGGAAAGAGAGATTTTGGTTCGCCGGAGTCTCTATGATCAAACACACACAAATAATCGAACATTTACATACTAGCTAAAACCCTAGGAGGCTAAACCAAACTCTAGCACAAGACGAGCAAGCATTCAACTCCTAATCACACTAAGCATTCACGATCTAAAGATTCAATCTTTTCCTCCAAGCAACACAAGAACAATATCAATTTTCACAAAAACCCAACAAAGATATACGAAGTAATGGGGCTTAAGACTAAGTACCCACTCTCACACGCACTTGGAAGGAGAAACGGAGTCAAAAGCTCGAAACTTTACTCGAAACAATGTCGCCAGAAATTTGTTGGAAAACTTGATTCATATGCTCCAAACCAAAACATAAAAAAAGAAAAAGAGAATAGAGAGGATTTCCCAACTTAAAAGTTGGGAAAATGAAAGTGATGTTTAAAAATAACAAAGCACAATGTCTTTTTATAGCTACACCACAAACACACATTAAAAACATGCACATTAAGTAAAACACTCTCGAGCTCGCAAAAAATTCCGCTGGGTCGCGAGTTAGGCACAAGGCGCGGGTACAACAGGCGCACTCTCGAGGTCGCGAAACATCTCCCAAGCGCAGAAGTGAGCTGGGGCGTGGACACTTGCGGATTAGCCGCTGTTCGCGGTTGCGGAACCGGGACTCGCGTGCTACTGGGCGCTGTTGGCAAGGACACTCGCGAGGTAGCCCCTTTTTGCGGGCACAAAGTGGAGACTCGCGGGCTATGCTGGGGCGCGTGCGGGCATGGGTAATGGGCTATGTGCGCGGGCGTGCGGGCATGTGCGCGTGTCTAGTCCCGGTCATGGCCCGTTGATGCTCGATTCGCCCTAACTTCTCGCACACATATCCGATTGACTTGAAACTTTGACCCACGCTTCCCAAATCTCGTTCTCCTCGTCTTGGAATGCTCAAATCGATATTGTCGCGCATTTAATATATGTGCTCGGAAATGGTTCGCGTGGCTCGGACATAGTTTGGACGGCTCAGAAATGGCTCCTCTTCCCGAACTCGAACATTGTGGACCTAAACAACACCAAAAAGACAAGAAAAAATATGCCGAACCACAAAAACACAATACGAGAATAAAAATGCACGAAACACGATAAAATATACCAGTTGACACTAAAACGAACCAAAAAATACTAAACTGAAGCACATAATACACATAAAGATAAGCACAAAAACACAATAAACATCAAGAGGACAAGGATAGAGTAATGGCGGGTGTTAACTGGGTTTTTGAATATCAATGCCTAGTTCTTCAGGAATGGAGTGAAGATATAATGGAACAAGATGTGGGCTTTAAGGAGATTTCTTTATGGGTGCAGGTGCATAAACTTCCTTTTCATTGGCTCAGTACTTATGTAGGATTAAAGATTAAAAATTTGTTCCTCAAGGTGAGAAATGTGATGGTGATTAAACAGGAAGGGATTAAAGGCAGTTTTCTCAGACTTCTGATCTCTCATGACATCTCTGAGCCTTTGCCTAGGTGTACAATCTTAAAATTTGGGAATCAACATCTAACAATAGCTTTTTAGTATGAGAAGCTCGTGAGCCTATGTTTCAATTACGATCTGGTGGGGCACCTGGAGAGGGACTGCAAGACAAGACTACACCATATTGAAGAAGGTAAGGTGATGGAGGGGCAACTTAGGGACTGGACGAAAGCAGTGGACCTTGGGAGAAAATTTGGTTCCCTGCCTACTTCAAACCCTTCTCATAATTCTAATAGCCAGAGTAATTTCACAACTCCTGGGGAGCCATCAGCCTCGACAAAATTAGATGAAGAAGAAACTCAGGGAGTAAGGAGTGCACTAAATGTGGCTCCGATTCGAGTGGCAAGAGCAAATTCTGAGGAACGAGACGATGAAAACCAAAGCAATAGTCCTACTGTTAGTAAAAAGAAAGAGACATTAGTGGTAGCAGATCGAGGCAGTGCTAAGAAATCGACTAAACAGCCAATTGGGGAAAGAATGGAGGAAGGTCAAGCTGGGGATACAAAACAAGGCTGTGGGGGGAGTCCTTTGGGCCAAAGGGGGAGACAAAGCACTGCCATGTGGAAAAGAAAAGGTCCATCAAGAGGGAGGCTTAACAGGACAACCAGTCCAATGGAAGTCTTCCAGAATATAGGAAAAGGCAAAAGACTGAGGCTAGATATGGACCTTGTGGTGGCAGAACAACCTAAAGCATCAGCTAAGAGATAGTGTACTCAAACTCAAGAAGTCAATGACCAACAGGTGGGGGTAGCCAGCCTTGAGTGGCCCCAAGTGGATCAATAAAGACAATCATGTGGAACTGTAGAGGTCTAGGAGGACCCTCTATAGTTTTCCAGTTGAGGGAAGCCATGAAGGCCCACCTCCCTAGTTTTGTCTTCTTATCTGACACTAGAAAATCAAAGTCTTTTGTGGAAGCTGTATGTAAAAAGTTGGGTTTTGCTGAGAGAATGGTGATTGTTGACACTATTGGGTTCAATGGTGGTCTGTTGTTGGGTTGGAGTAAGGAGGTTGAAGTTCTTTAAGTAATCCAGCTCAGTTTTTGTATTCAAGTGCAATTTCAGGTATGCTCTAATGCAACCCCATAATGGATCATCTTTGTTGATGGGAGCACCGACAGACATATTAGAGAGTTACAGTAGGAGGAATTGGAACAAGGGAGAACTTTATGGGGTGAGAAGTGGTGCATAGGGGGTGATTGGAATGACCTCTATAGTAACAATGATAAAAGAGGGGGGAGACAGAGGTCACAAAGTAGCTGTGAAGGATTCAAAACCTTTATTGCCAATATAGAAATGATGGAGATTGGAATGGAGGGGTACCCCTTCACCTGGGGTAATAATAGACAGGAGGAGGGCTTTGTGGAGGAGAAACTCGATAGGGTGTTTGGATCTTTTTCCTGGGCGGCTGCATACAGTGGAGCTAAAGTGACTACTCAATATAAAAGTGCATCTGACCACTCCCTACTAATTTTGGATTCTGGTTATCAACAGGAGAAATTCTTTAAGAGGTCTGTGCTTGATAAAAGGTGAGTGAAGATGAAGGGGTGTGCTACTGAGGTTGAGAAGGCCTGGAATGAGGATATGGTGGGCTGCCATATGTATCAGGTGAAGGAGAAAATAAAAAGAACCAGAATGACTCTGATTAAATGGAGTAAGCTTAACAAGACTGATAATGCCAAGAAAATTGGGGAGCTAACTCTAAAACTTGAGCAGATGAGAGCACTGGGGGTGATAGAAACTGGGAAGAGTGGGAGGAGATAAAGCAGGAGTTAGATAGATCTCACCTAGCAGAAGAAGAGTTCTAGAGCCAAAAAGCAAGAATTCAATGCCTCAAAGAGGGTGATAGAAATACATCTTTTTTCCATGCCATGACCCGATATAGAAGGAAAACGAATGTCATTAGAAGGTTGGTGGATTTTCATAATAGAGTGGTGGAAAGTCAGAAGCAGATTGAGATGACTATAAGTAACTTCTACAAAAATCTTTTTAAATCAAAAGGCTCATGGGGAGAGGCTGAGGTGCTCCCACTTATCACTCAGTGTATTTCAGTAGAAATGAAAGGGAATCTTATAGCTCCTGTGGATGAGGAGGATGTGAAAGAATCTCTATTCTCTATGAACCCAAACAAGGCTCCAGGTAATGATGTCATGACCCCTCCTTTTTACCAGCATTTGTGACCTATTTTGAAGAGAGATTTATGTACTGCTTTGGGAAAATTCTTTGTTTCTGGGAGAATGTTAACCAGTTGGAACCACACTGTTATTACTCTTGTTCCAAAGTGTGAAAGTCCAGTATCATTAAATCATTTTAGGCCTATAAGCCTCTGTTGTGTATCTTATAAGATTGTGGCTAAGATTTTGGCATCTAGATTGAGAGATTGTCTGAAATTCTGTATTCATGAAACTCAAGCAACTTTTATCCCTGACAGACAACTACTTGAGAATGTGCTGGTTGCACATGAAGTTATTCATTATCTTAACAAACAAAGGTTAGGGTCTAAATCTTCTATGGTAGTGAAATTAGATATGATGAAGACTTATGACCGTGTTGAGTGAAATCGTGTTGTCAAAACTATGCTTCAGATGGGTTTTCACAGATTTTTTGTGCAGTGGGTTTTTGTCTGTATGGCATATGCAGTGTACTCTTTCAGTGTGAATGGGAATGTTTCAGGTTTTGTGACTCCCTCTAGGGGAATTAGGCAAGGGGACCCTCTGTCCCCCTACCTGTTTATTATAGTCTCTGAAGTTTTCTCTAGATTGATTAGAGATGCAGTGAATGTTAAGGAAATGCAGGGGCTGAAGATCACTAGGGGTGGTACAACCTTATCCCATTTACTATTTGCAGATGATGCTTTGTTGTTCTGTGCTGCTGATTATCAAAATTCTAATTGTCTGTTGAGTGTGCTTGCAGCCTACCAAAGTTTTACATGTCAAAGGGTCAACCTTGCAAAGTCATTTGTGTTTTCAACAGGAATGCTGGTGAGGGAGCTAAAGCAGTGGTGTGTCAAACATTGAATGGAATTGACGATGTAGCTCTACCAGATATCTGGGACTTCCTATGGGGCTGGGGAGATCAGAAAAGGAAGTTTTTCAATTTGTGCTTGATGCTGTAAAGAAGAGAATGAGGAGTTGGGAAAATAAGTTCTTGTCAACAGCTGGGAAGGAGGTATTATTGAACTCTGTTATCAGTACTTTGCCCATATTTGTGATGTCATGTTTCTGCTTGCCTGCCAGTATTTGCAAAGAAATCTCTCAACTTAGTGCAGCTTTTTGGTGGTCAAAAGGGGATTTCCTGAAAAGAGGTATTCACTGAGTTGCTTGGAGTAAAGTCACAACACCAAAGAGTTCAGGAGGCCTAGGCTTCAAGGATATAAGGATATTCAATGATGCCTTAATCCTAAAGCAGATATGGAGACTTATGACAAATCCTTACTCTCTGATGACAAGGGTACTTGAAAAAAAGAATACTTCTTTACTGGAAGTGTCCTTGAGGCAAAGAAGAGCAGCTTTGCATCTTGTCTATGGAACTCTTGGGTTACTGTAAAGAACATTTACAAGGGAGGCTTTAGTAGGGAAGTCAAAGATGGCATCAATACCAAAATCCTGTCCTCTTCTTGGGTTGCTGGCATTTCTACAGGTATACCTAATCTTAAAGTTGTGGTGAATAATTTATCAGTTTCTTGGGTGAAATATTTGATCAATATTGATGGGAGGACTTGGAACAAAGATCTAATACAAGAGTTGTTTTCTGATCAGTCTTGCAAAGCCATTCTTCAGATGAGAGGGTTGGATCCAACAGCAAAGGATAGGTGGGTGTGGACAACATATGCTAAGGGCAGATTTTCGGTAGCCTCAGCCTATTCTGTTGCAATCATGAAAAAAGTGTTGTGTGTGGACTGGCCAGGTTGCAGCTCAACAGCTAACTCTGATAAAAGGGAAAGACATAGGTGCTGGAGTTTGAAAGTGAAAGGTAAGATAAAACATTTCATTTGGCGATGTTTCACTAACAGTCTTCCTGTGAGTTCTAATCTGAGACTGGGGGGGCTTAATGTTGACAATATTTGTCCATGTTGTGGTGAAAATGTTGAGACAGTAGAACACTTATTATTTTCTTACCTGAGAGCTACAACAGTATGGAAACTTGTACCAATCTCCAGGGACCCGACAAAAGCTCAATCAACAAATTTTAAATCATTGTGGTGGACTATAACATAACTCGATAAATTTCTGATTTCTGAAGCCCGCATACAACTGTCGACTTATATCTTATGGTGTCTTTGGAAATCCCGTAACTTGTGGGTTTTTCAAAAAGTTTGGGTGCCGGAGAAGGTGATAATTCGACAAGCGGTGCAAGAGTGGTCAGAATTTAGTTCGATTAATGTGTAATTTTGGTTTGATCTTATTTTTTGTTTTGGAAGCTAGGTCCGTTAGGTTCAGTGGTCTCCCTTTTGCTTGTATGTAGTTGTTCTTGTGGATTAAGTTAGTTTATTTTAGAGTTGGTTGTCGTTAGTGGTTCTGTGTTGTAGATATACTAAAGGGCTCAAATTCATGTATTTGCCTTTAGTAGTCATTGTAGTTTGGTTTGTGTAATTGTGTCTGAGCTAGTGAGCTCCCCGGTTGTAATCTTGTTTTATTTGTTTAATATGAGTTTATTGATCGTTCGAAAAAAAGGGTACTGAACCATTAGGCTTGATCCATATTGATGTATGTGATTTAAAAAGTGTGCAAACAAGAACGAGTAAAAAGTATTTTATTACTTTTATCGGATGACTGCACAAGGTTTTGCTACTTATATTTGTTAAGAATCAAAGACGAGTTTAAAATCTATAAGACCGAAGATAAAAATCAACTCAGCAAAAGAATTAAAATAATCCGAAGTGGTAGGGATGGGGAGTATGTAGCTCCTTTTGAACAAATAAGTTATGAATATGGCATAATTCACCAAACGACGGCCCCTTATTCTCCACAGTCGAACGGTGTTGCTGAACGCAAGAACCGTACGTTAAAAGAAATGATTAATGCCATATTGATAAATTCATGATTACCCCAAAACATGTGGGGGAAGCTGTTTTAACAACAAATCATATCCTGAATAAAATATCACCTAAAGGGAAAGATGAGACTCCTTACGAAATGCGGAAAAATCATAAGTCGTTTTATAAATACTTGAAAGTGTTGGGGTGTTTGGCTAAGGTTCCAGTACCTGAACCCAAACAAGTGAGAATTGGACCAAAGACGGTCGATTGTGTATTTATTAGATATGCGTGCAATAGTAGAACATATAAATTTCTGGTTCATAAATAAGAAAATCCAGAGGTATCTGTGGGTACCACGATTGAGTAGAGGAATGCTATATTCTTTGAGAATATTTTTCCTCTAAAGGAAAAGGCAGAATCTAGGTTTAATAAATGAATGTATGAAACTGCTAGTGGTTCTGTATCAGAGGGTACTGATGAAGAACCGAGACGTAGTAAAAGGGTAAAAACAGCAAAAACGTTTGGACCGAATTTTATTACGTACATGTTGGACGATGAACCGAGTTCCGTTAAGGAAGCTCTGTCCAGCCCAGATGGATCACTCTGGGAAGAAGCTATAAATAGCAAAATCGAGTCCATTATGCATAATCATACTTTAGAGTTGGTTGATCTCCCTGATGGTTGTAAACCTTTAGGATGCAAGTGGATTCTAAAGAGGAAATATAAAGTTGATGGATCAATTGATAAGTTTAAAGCACGACTAGTGGTCAAAGGCTTTAAACAAAAGGAAGGGTATGATTTCTTTGATAACTATTCACCAGTTACGCGTTTAACCTCTATAAGAGTGTTTCTCTCAATTGCTGCTTTGCACAATCTTGGGATTCACCAAATGGATGTCAAGACTGCATTTTTGAATGGTGAATTAGAAGAAAAAATATACATGGAACAACCTGAAGGGTATGTTGCACCTGGTCCATAGAGAAAGGTGTGTAGATTGATCAAATCATTGTACGGGCTAAAACAAACTCCGAAACAATGGCATTTAAAATTTGATGACATGATATTGTCAAATGAGTTCAAAATCAATGAATGTGACAAATGTGTTTATGTCAAGTGTACATCAAATACATTTGCGATTGTATGTCTATATGTAGATGATATGTTGATCATGGAGAGTAGCCATGAAGTGATCATGGATACGGAAAGAATGTTAAAGAGAAATTTCACATGAAAGATATGGGTTTTAGCTGATGTTATTCTTGGAATAAGGATTGTCAGAACCCAAGATGGAATTGTCTTGTCACAATCTCACTAGTAGCTGACGGTTTAGCTGAAATTGTCTTGTCAGAACCTAAGATGGAAATGTTAAAGAGAAATTGTCTTGTCAGAACCCAAGATGAAATTTCGACATGAAAGATATGGGTTTAGTTGACGGTTCAATATGCTGGACACCCCTTGATCTCAGCATAAATCTGGTAGCCAATAAAGGTCAACCAGTAGCTCCGTTGGAATATTCACGAATAATAGGGAGTCTGATGTACTTAAAGAACTGTACACGACCAGACTTGGCCTATCCGGTGAATAAGTTGAGCAGATTTACATGCAATCCCGGTCATGAGCACTGAAATGCGTTGAAAAAAGTACTTAAGTACTTGAGGTACACTCTTGAATATGGGTTAAAATACTCGAGATATCCAGTCGTACTTGAAGGGTACAGTGATGCAAGCTGAATATCGGATTCGAAAGATTCTCGCTCCACTAGCGGATATGTTTTGTGTATTGGAGGAGGTACAGTTTCGTGAAAATCCACAAAACAAACGTGTATAGCTCGGTCAACGATGGAATCGGAATTCATTGCTTTAGATAAAGCTGGTGAAGAAGCCGAGTGGCTTAGAAATTTTTTATTCGATATTCCATGTTGTACTTTGCCGCCTGTGATGATTCATTTTGATAGACAAGCTGCTATACGTAGGGTGCAAAGCAACTTGTATAACGGTAATCCAGACATATTCGTCGTAGACATAATACCGTATGCCAATTGATCACAAATGGTATTATTTCCATTGTCTATGTGAAGTCTAAAGAAAATTTAGTTGATCCTTTGACGAAATGATTGAATAGAGATCAATTGAGAGTTTTCCTAGAGGGAATGGGCTTAAAAATCCACAATGTAAAGAATAATCATAGTGGTAACCCTACCATGCTGAGTGGAGATCCCACGAACTTGGTTAAAAGGAAACCTAAGTTATGAAAATTCAATTGAGCATTTGGAATATAAGAATGTCCAAAGTTATTTCCTAGAACACTCCAAGTGCAAGATGACTTGTTGATTGTGGTGATGGTAAGTCATATGGACTTTTAATGAACCCCTAATGTTGTAAAGGTGGAGTTTTACAGGATACTCTTGATAGGGAGGTCATCTATATAAGTGTGAAGTGTGGGTCGGCTCAAATGTAAACACTTATGAATCCATTGTGTTGTCCATGGCCAAAACGGACACAACGATATAACAGAATGGAATTAAGACTCTATTGTGTGAATGTCATTGTCTCGGTGTACACTATGGAGGAATAATTCAAGGTATTATGTCCACTAGGCCGCCAGTGCATCCGATGATGTTTACTAAGAAAGGTTCAAAACCAAAAGCTACCTTTTCTGATGCAATAGAGTTTTGTGAGGTTTTTAAGCACAATAACCTATATATATATATATATATTTAGTTTACACTTTTGTGGGAGATTGTTAGTGGAAAAGTGTAAAGTTGGGCAATAGTTGGCACCAACAATAGTTGACACTGCCCCACTTCCACTTGATTTAATTAAAATATTAAAATTGCAAGTGAAATTGTAATTTGTTGGCCAAATTGGCCAACTTGTTCGGTGAGCTTCTCCTATAAATATACTCTTCTGCAGAAGAGAAGAAACACCGAATAGAAGAGAAGAAAAGAAGAGAAAGAGGGAGAGAAAAGAAATAATATTCAATCCATAAAAATATTTGAGGGATAAAATTATTAGTAATAAAAATAGAGAAAAATTATTAGAGAGATAATTTTATTCCTATTTTTAGTGCTCAATTTTTGACTCCGTTCCAGTTCGTCGGAGCTCGTATATCTGGTGTGCTACAGATTTAGAGACGTTTGCCGTTGTATCTTTGGGGAAGTTACACCTGAACCGTTAGCAACACATGGGGCGTATCTTCTTGTGGAAAGAGTTTAGAGACGTTTTCAGTTCATAGAGACATTAGCAACACAAATTTAGAGACATTCCACCTGAACCATTAGCAACAAAGATTTAGAGACGTTTTCAGTTCAATTGTAATTTTCTATTTTTTAGATTATTTGTAAAAACTGAAAAATACACCTCAGTTCACAGGATCCCGTTTATTTTTACAAATAGATTCGAACAAGAGATCACCAGCTGGCGGTGCGTGGTGTAGGCGAAGGGGGAAGAGGATTCACATCACGTTCAAAGTGCACTGTCGCCGATGATGATGATGTGCTACGCCGACTGTTCTTTGACCCTACCAAGAAAAAATGGAAAGGATAATGATATTGCTCTTAAAATATATAAAAGTGGAATTAAATAAAAATTAATCTCATTCCATGGTAAAGAAAAGTCAAACTTGGTATTAATTTTTTTTTTATCGTCAATAAAGAATCTATATTTATATTAAAAGCTATACTATTTACTAAATGTAGTATGTAGAATAGCCAACCATAATTATTGATTTGCTATTTTTTACCAAGCATTTAATTAATGCATCTAATATTTTTGGTATGCAAATCAAGCATTTAATTAGTTCCTAAAATATTCAATATTAATTTAGGAATATCCATGTAGTTCCTAAAATGTTGGTATGCAATACCTAAAAGAAGATTTTTTTAATTTTTTTAAATATAAAATATTGCAACACGTAAAACTATTCCAGTTATTTTTTATTTTATTTTACATATAAAATCTAATCAATATTTAATGCATCTTACAAAATTGGATTTAGTTTAACTCTCCATACAATTGGTTGTACCTTTTTCAGTTGTACTTTTTTTATTTATTTATTTTACACTTTTAAATTAATGAGGCTCTCCAAAAATACCAAATCAAATGATTTATGAAAGTTTATTTTTTTTTTATTTTTTTTTTTTACAATTTTAAATCTATGTAACCAACTTAAAAAACTCATCGCATAGATATAGACGAGTTTAAGAAAATTTCATAACCCAGCTTATAAAATTCCATCTCCACGAGTCAAAAAAATCACATCCTTCATATATCGTAACAACTTTAAAGGTAAATAAATAAGAGTCTAATTACTACTATAAATCTATTATCTATATAGATTTTTGAAAAATCTAAATTTCACATGTCTAATTACTAATATTTTAGATACTTTTAAATATTATTTTTATAATTTTTTTTACACATTTGCTCTCTCTCTCTCTCTCTCTCTCTATATATATATATATATATGTATATATATATATATATATATATATAAATATATATATATATATGGAGGTTAAATGAAAAAATTTTAGACATATTTTTCTTACGGGTAGTTTAGAAAAATTTAGGTAGCTTCAAACATTATTTGTGAATAATATACAATATTTTAGATATTTTTATAGATGTTATAAAATATTTTAAGTATTTTTAATATTTATATATCACACTTAAAAAGAATATTTTGCCAAAAAAAACATTAAATACACATTGTAAATGTTAATAGAAACAGTCTTCAGTGTTCGTCTTTGATTTTATCAAAACAAATCTCATAAAATCGGTGAAGTCAAAATTTGTGCGTAAAGTCTATCTATACTAAATAAAAAAAGGTAGATTCAAAATTCTTTATCTATTTTCTTCTTTTCCTTATCTAATTCCTTCTTATGATCTAATTGTATAGAAATCTATTTTGATTTTGTTCTATCCTCTAATTGTATTTGTATTATATCCATGGTTTTTGATCGCGGGCTATGGAAAATAGCGTCGGGCATTTCTGGCCGCTATTCGACGCTATAGCGCCAAATAGCGCGAATAGCGCGAATAGCGGCAAAAACAGCAATAGCTTGGCGTTAGCTGATCTGAGCCGCTATAGCGGCGCTATAGCGCCGCTATAGCGCGCTATTTAAAACCATGATTATATCCCATAAAATCAGTTTAACAAAATAAATCCCATAACATCCGATAAGTAAAAAAAGTACGTAAAATCTTTACTAAAATAAAAAAGGCTTTATTTATTATCTAATTGTATGAAAATCTATTATGATTTTATAGTACGTACTACAAATTGTGCACTCGTGTTCAGGAGCTATTTAACGGGCAAGCTCTGTGGAAATAATTCATTTAGTGCTTCTGTCCCGTGCATACGATATGTATTTGTATTACACATACTATAAAATTGTGCACCCCGTGCATCGCACGGACTCTGTACTAATAAATGACCTTAAAATTGTGCACCCCGTGCATCACCTGTGTTCACATTTTGGCCTATTACAGGTCACGTACTATATATATCCCGTACATTTTTCTTTATTCATTTATATAATTATAAGATTTGATAAATTGCCTTAATTTTGCGCACCCCGTGCATCGCACGGGATCAGTACTAGTAAAACTTATAGGCCATCGTCCATCAGGTAATATTTCATAATATTTCAGTCCACTAAACAAATATTATTAAACTCACCATTTGGTGCCCAAATTATATTTGAGGCTCCAATAATAATTTCTCAATTTACTACTCCGTGTTTAAGATATAATGTCCGTTAATTAATTTTATTTACTGATAATATAATTAATTGTCTTCTTAAACCGAGACGAGTACCACTCAAAACTTTATTATTGCATCGCAATCAATTCCACCGACCGAGCTTTGTAAGAATATGTGGCCAGAAAGCATTGGGCTCACATTTAATTATCCTATTGGGCCAGACCTTATTTAATAGTCAAACAAATCTAAGCTATTAATCTGAATATTTGATGGACGCACCAGATCTAAAGACACCCCTATATAAATTAGTCCTCTCTCCCCCTATTAGGGTACGCAGTCATAATCCCATCACTTTTCTGCTACGTTAAGATTGGACAGGAGGGAGAAACTAATTTAGTTCTAACACTCGATCAAGCCTCTTGTGATCATCAAGATCAAGATCACTAATTATGTCGTCTTTCGCATCAAGTAAGTATTTCGTATACACCAAATTATTTATTCAAGATCCTTAATGAGGTTTACATGTGGTATCAGAGCATGTGTTGTAGATAAATAATTTGTATGTGTAAATCTATGAATTTATCTATGCATAATTGGATTGGAGGTATGATTCGTATGTTACGTTTTAACTGTTTATGTTTTTGGGAATTAATCGCATGAATTTTTAAGTATGTCTTAATCGCGATTTAATTTCCTGAATATATGATCCGCACCAATTCGCATAGTTGTCTCTTTGAATGAATCAGCCCTCATCATTGTTGTTTGTTGGGCAAAGTTATGATCACTTGATTAAGTTTAAGTTTGTTAATATAAACGATGAGTGGATTTTTATTGGGAGCAGAGAATTTATGTCCATTTCTGCGATGTCAAATTAAGTTTTATGCAAGTGGGAGCCATGGCCCACGATAAATGCTTATATTTAAATGCCTACAAGTAGCCCATGTTTTGCTTAGAATTCTGAAGGTATTTTGAGGACGCATGCATTGATATAGTTGATTTATGGTTTGATCAAACTATTTTTCTGATGATGTACGAATTATAAATCATGATGTTATAATTATGTTAATTATATGACATTAAGATAAAATTATTTTGTTAGTCACCAAAGTGACCAAATTAATTTTTATTGTTCGGTCATATAATATTATCGTCATAATTACCCATTATGTGAAATTATGATAAAATTAATTTGTTAGTCACCAAAGTGGCCTAAGTAATTTTTAATGTTCGGTCATATAATATTATTGTTACAATTGATTGTATATGACATTATGCCAAAATTAATTTGTTAGTCACCAAAGTGGCCGGATTAATTTTTTAATGTTTGGTCATATAACTTATGTTCTCTTGAGAATGTCATTATTATGGATTAATGAGTTTATTGGTTATTAGAAATTATGAATTTACCCAAAGGTGAATCAATGTTCTATAACTAATAAATATTAAGGAGAAATATAATATCCTTTATCGAGCGTATGTAGATATCCAAAGATACTATGTATGTTAGATGAAGTTTATTTAATTTCTCATTAAGTGTTAAATGACATTCGACTTATGATAATGATATATATTGTTGTGTTTACCCAAAGGAGACCTGCAATATATTTGATGAATGTATTATCTGACTCTATTAATTAAGTGAGCGTTTATGATTATGCAGCTATCTCTCTTCATTCGCAAGCTTCTTTTGTTACTGTCTTCAATGGTTTGAATTTCTCTGAATGGCGTGAGCAAGTCAATTTCCATTTAGGTGTTTTGGATATTGACTTGGCTCTGCTTGAAGAAAAGCCTGCTGACATTAATGATCAAAGCAGTGAGGCTGAGAAATCAAACCGTAAGGCTTGGGACAGGTCTAACAGATTATGTTTGAGCTTTATGCGAATGACGATTGCCAACAACATTAAGTCAACTCTTCCCGATAATGTGGATGCAAAAGCATATCTTTTACTTGTGGAAGAGCGTTTTCGTTCCGCGAATAAGTCATTGGCAGGAACACTTATGGCTGAACTCACGACCAAAAAGTATGATGAGTCGCGTAGTATGCAGCAACATGTTCTTGACATGACTAATCTTGCAGCAAGGCTTAAGTCCCTGGGCATGACTGTTGATGACTCATTTCTGGTGCAATTTATGCTTAACTCGTTGCCTCCTGAATATGGGCCATTTCAAATTAACTATAACACTATTAAGGATAAGTGGGATGTTAATGAATTGGCCAGTAAGCTTGTTCAGGAGGAGACGAGACTTAAGGCACAAGGAGTTCATACAGTCAACCTTGTGGGTCGAGGAGCTAATGATGTTCTCAAACCGAAATCCAACAAGTTTAAGAAGAAAGGACCTGCTAAAGTCTCACAGGTCACTAATGATGAAAAGAAGGAAAATCGGGCAAATAAATGTTATTTTTGTAGAAAAGAAGGTCACGTACAGAAAGATTGCCTGAAACGCAAGTCTTGGTTTGAAAAGAAAGGTATTTCTAATATCTTTGTATGTTTCGAATCAAACTTGTCTGAAGTTCCTTCAAATACTTGGTGGTTGGATTCTGGTGCTACAACTCATGTTTCTAATGTGATGCAGGGATTTCTTACAATCCAGAGCATAAACCCAAATGAGAACTTCTTGTTTATGGGGAATCGTATGAAGGCCCCAATTGAAGGCATAGGGACTTATCGTATTGTTTTAGATTCCGGGCACCACCTGGATCTTTTACAAACTCTCTATGTACCTTCATTTTCTAGAAACTTAATGTCTATTTCTAGACTTGATGTTCTTGGGTTTTCCTTTAAATTTGGACATGGATGTTTCAGTTTGTTTGATAAACATGATTCTGTTGTTGGTTCTGGAATTCTTATGGATGGTTTATATAAACTGAAACTTGATGTTGATTTTTCTGCATCTTTAATGTGTGTTCATCAAAACATTGGAATTAAACGTGGTGTAGCGAATGAGAACTCTGCTTTCTTGTGGCATAAACGTTTGGGTCATGTATCCAAAGAAAGAATGCAAAGGTTGGTGAAAGATGAGATTCTTTTGGATCTAGATTTTACCAATCTTGGGTTGTGTGTGGATTGCATTAAGGGAAAGCAAACCAAACATAACAAGAAAGGAGCCACAAGAAGTAGTCAGCTTCTTGAAATTATACACACCGATATATGTGGACCTTTTGATGCTCCATCTTTTAATGGAGAAAAGTATTTCATTACCTTTATAGACGATTTTTCACGTTTTGGTTATGTCTATCTGCTGAAGGAAAAATCTCAAGCTGCAAATGCACTTGAGGTTTTCATTAATGAAGTTGAAAGGCAGTTAGACAGAAAGGTGAAAATAGTAAGGTCTGATAGAGATGGTGAATACTATGGAAGGTATGATGAATCGGGACAAAATCCCGGTCCATTTGCTAAATTCCTTGAAAGACATGGCATATGTGCACAGTATACTATGCCAGGCACACCTCAACAAAACGGTGTAGCGGAAAGGCAAAATAGAACATTAATTGATATGGTTAGGAGTATGATAAGTAATACATCATTACTTAAATCTTTGTGGATGTATGCACTTAAGACTGTCGTGTATCTGCTAAATAGGATTCCTAGTAAGGCAGTTCCTAAAACTCCTTTTGAGTTATGGACTGGAAGGAAACCTAGTTTGAGACACCTGCATGTTCGGGGTTGTCCAGCAGAAGCACGAGTATACAACCTACATGAAAAGAAATTGGATTCTCGAACTGTGAGTGGTTACTTTATTGGTTACCCAGAGAAGTCCAAAGGGTATATGTTTTACTGTCCTAATCATAGTTCTAGAATCGTTGAAACAGGCAATGCTAGATTTATTGAAAATGGTGAAGTTAGTGGGAGTGCTAAAGAGACTGTGGAAATTAATGAAATAAGGGTTAATGTTCCATTACCCATTAATGTTCCAATATCCACAGTTGTACCAAATATTGTTCCACAACCACAAAATAATGGTGGACAAAATTTGGATGAAGTAGCATCCCATAAAGAGACTAACTTGCCACCAACTAATATAAATGAACCACGTGGAATAGCATTAAGTAAACCTACAAGGGTAAGAAGATATGCTATTTCGAATGACTATGTGGTTTATTTGCAAGAGTTGGATTATGATACTAGCATTGATGAAGATCCTGTTTCGTTTTCACAAGCCATTAACAGTGACTTGTCTCATAAATGGATTGATGCTATGAAAGAAGAGTTAAACTCTATGGCTAAAAACAATGTTTGGGATCTAGTAGAATTGCCAGAAAGTTCAAAACAAGTTGGGTGTAAGTGGGTCTTTAAGACCAAACGCGACTCGAGTGGCAATATCGAACGACATAAAGCTAGACTTGTTGCCAAGGGTTATACTCAGAAAGATGGCATTGATTATAAGGAGACTTTTTCACCTGTTTCTAAGAAAGATTCCTTGAGGATCATTATGGCTTTAGTAGCTCAGTATGATTTAGAGTTACATCAAATGGATGTGAAAACGGCCTTTCTTAATGGGGACTTAGATGAGGAAGTTTATATGGATCAACCCGAAGGTTTTTCCATAGAAGGAAAAGGTCACATGGTGTGTAAACTTAAGAAGTCAATATATGGACTTAAACAAGCTTCCAGACAATGGTATATTAAGTTTAATGATACCATCACGTCTTTTGGTTTTCAAGAAAACACTGTTGATCGGTGTATTTACCAGAAGATCAGTGGGAGTAAGTTTATATTTTTGGTTCTATATGTTGATGATATCCTACTTGCTGCTAATGATTTGGGAATTTTGTATGAGACTAAAGATTTTCTCTCAAAGAATTTTGAAATGAAAGATATGGGAGAGGCATCCTATGTGATTGGAATTTCAATATTCCGGGATAGATCACAAGGATTGTTGGGGTTGTCTCAGAAAGCATATATCAAGAAAATTCTTGAGAGATTTAGTATGAACACTTGTTCATCAAGTGTTGTCCCATTACAGAAAGGGGACGAGTTTAGTCTTATGCAATGCCTTAAGAATGATGTGGAACGAAAGAGTATGGAGTCAATTCCATATGCTTCTGTTGTGGGCAGTCTGATGTACTTGCAAACTTGCACGAGGCCTGATATTAGCTTCGCTGTTAGAATGCTTGGTCGATATCAAAGTAATCCTGGATTGGATAACTGGAAAGCTGCAAAGAAAGTGATGAGATACCTTCAAGGGACGAAGGATCATATGCTCACATTTAGGAAATCTGATTGCCTTGAGGTGATTGGATATTCAGATTCAGATTTTTCTGGGTGCCTTGACAGTCGCAAGTCAACGTTTGGCTATGTTTTTCTCCTCGCCGAAGGAGCAATTTCATCGAAAAGTGCCAAACAGTCTGTCATAGCTGCATCTACCATGGAGGCTGAATTTGTGGCTTGTTTTGAGGCTACAATTCATGCATTATGGCTGCAGAACTTTATTTCGGGACTTGCGGTTGTCGACACCATTACCAAGCCGCTGAAATTGTATTGTGATAATTCCGCAGCAGTTTTCTTCTCCAAAAACGACAAATATTCCAAGGGTGCAAAACACATGGAATTAAAGTATTTTGCCGTTAAGGAGGAAGTTCAGAAACAAAGAGTGTGCATTGAACATACAAGAACGGACCTTATGATTGCCGATCCGTTAACTAAAGGTCTACAACCAAAGACATTTAAAGAACATGTACATAGAATGGGTCTTGGTTGTATTGATGATTGATTATGATGATGTTATGACACACTCTTGAGCTCATTGATGTTATGTTTCTGACTATTATCGAATTTCTTGTTCATTATAATTTTGTATACATTATGTTTAGAACAAGAAATAAATGTCTTCATGACAATTAAGTGGACCTTATGATATTTATATATAATTATGAAACTTGATGTGTTGAACTATTAGTGTAGTAGTATATGGAAGGAAGTATGCGAATCGAGAGTGTACAACCGCCATAACTCTCACTATATGGTTTATCATGTCATAGTTTATTATGATGTATGGCATAATGAGATTTGTTTATGTGCACATAACATTATACTATTAAATTATGGGCTTTCGGACCAAGTGGGAGAATGTAAGAATATGTGGCCAGAAAGCATTGGGCTCACATTTAATTATCCTATTGGGTCAGACCTTATTTAATAGTCAAACAAATCTAAGCCATTAATCTGGATATTTGATGGACGTACATGATCTAAAGACACCCCTATATAAATTAGTCCTCTCTCCTCCTATTAGGGTACGCAGTCATAATCCCATCACTTTTCTGCTACGTTAAGATTGGACAGGAGGGAGAAACTAATTTATTTCTAACACTCGATCAAGCCTCTTGTGATCATCAAGATCAAGATCACTAATTATGTCGTCTTCCGCATCAAGTAAGTATTTCGTATACACCAAATTATTTATTCAAGATCCTTAATGAGGTTTACAAGCTTAACATAATGATCTTTTTATAGCTCATCCCGGAGACATCATCAGACTATTGCACATAGTGACCGCAAAATGGATCTCACTTTTTGGTGAATGAAAGTAGCAGCTACTATATGCGCGTGTCTGTTTATATCTTACGGGTTAAGAGTACGCAGTAATTAACTAAGGTCTAGTTTGTTTACTCGATCAGCATCAAACAAACTTATCTTCCGCGGGTTCCGTTCAATACACATTGTACTAATGCAACCAATTAGTCAAGACAGGCTGTATAATTGACACCAACGTTCGCGATTGTTGTTCAATTCCATTTAAGTTGTGAACAAAATATTCATGTTTTACAAATAACCAATATAAGATCTTTTGTCCATCTGTGATGAACCACAATATTTAAGTACAGAACATCATAACGTGGACTATTTAACTAAACATGATTCTCGTTCAAACGAAATTAACGTCGACAAAAAGTCGAACTTTCAGTATGCACCAACATGCCTAACAAACTGCAATGCCTACCTCTCATTCTCCCGAATCCTAGCAAGGCTAGTGCTAGGGTACTGCTCAATCAGTGAGCGCTTGTCCAAGCTTGATCACTCTTGAGTTAGTTAATTTTGAATAATTGAACTCAATATATTCTATATTTTAATTCTTTTTATTTAGAATTAATTTATCATTCATGCTTAAATGATTTGAAGACTTTTTTTTTTTTGAATCTTTTATTTACGAATAGTGAAATTGGGAAATAATACAAAATTATTTTACTTACAATAAATAATATTTATTTATTTATTTATTTATCCATTAATATGTTTATGTACAAATCGTGAGAATTAATTAATTTATTACGTTATGCGTCAAAATCTAGTGAATAATGAGTAATCTATTTTTTTTTTTTTCTTTCAAAGAATAATGAGTAATCTATCAAAAAATAACAAATCAATTATTATATCTAATATAAATATATATAAAAAAATACGATCTTGTGAAAGATACAAAAAAATCTTTTAAAAAATAACTATAAAAAGAACTCCCATAAAAATTCTTAATATAATTTTTTCAGTTCAAAAAAGATGGGTCGTGGAATTCAAAACAACTAACTATATTCCTAAAAAGATGATAGTACCCAGGCTGTAAGTCTTGCACCTAAAGTAAACGTGTAATATATTTTTCATAACAATAATCGCAGAATTTGTCTAGTCAATTTTGTAGTATGTATTTTTACTCTTGCAATTTTTTTCCAAAAAAAAAAAGTATTTAATAAATTACTTTTTACTGATAAAAATTAATTTATAATGATGTACATTTTCGTCAATATTCGATCCTTTCCTAAAAGAGACAACCTAAGTAGGGGTTAGCGCGGGGCGGTACGGTAAATCTCCGAAACCGTACCAAAAGGTCGGTTCAGTTCGGTTCGAAGATTTTTATTTTTCGGTTCGGTATTCGAGACTATTGGGACGGTTCGGTTTGGTATGACTTGGTTTGGATCTTTGGAGATTTCTTATTCTTATTTTTTTTTTTTTTTTGAATAGCTACATAGTTATATTTTAATTTTTATATGCTTTAAAAGACAACATTCATCAATATTTCATCATATTGAAGATTTATTTTGAAATCAATTTTAGAAGTAACTCTAAATTTTTAGTTATTTAATTTTTATATGCTTTAATAAAACCAACATTCATCAATACTTCCTCATATTAAAGATTTTATTTTGAAATCAACTTTAAAAGTAACTCTAAATTTTAGTTAATACTAAATTTGTGTGACTAATATTGAAAATTTAAAATTTATACAAAATATAATATTTTTTATTAAAAATATATTCTTTAACCTTTCATATTATTGTAGATAATTATTTTATAATAAAAAAATCAATTGTAGATCAAATATTACTAAGCATGAAATTTAAGTGAAAGGATCAAAGTTGACATAAATATATCAATAACACATCTAATGTTATAATTCAGTTCTTTATTTCGGTTCTTCAGTTCGGTACGGTATGAGACGGTTCGGTTCAGTTCTCGGTACAGATATTTGTGAAATCTCCAGAACCGTACCAGTTATTTTTTTTTGGTTCGGTACGGTTTGGAGAAAATCAAACAGTCAACAATTATATTTCGGTTCGAGTGATTTCGGTTCGTTTTTCAGAATGATTCAAAATTCTTCAAGTCCCATGTTCAACCCTAAATATGAGGCATGAACTTTGTATTATAATAATAATCTCCATCTATTTTTTTTTCACATTTATAATTTGTTGTGGACTTGGGACATTTTTTTAATTTTGCCTTTTCCAAAATCCAAACGCTGCCTTAATAATAAGTCAGATGGAGAAAAAAAAGGGATGAAATACGCGACGACCAGAAAAAGACTTTTCCGCCCATTTCATTTATTCTTATTCTATTCGTTTTTTTCCTCTCTCTCTCACAAAAAGGGATAATTATCTGCCCACAAACAAACGCACACATTAATTGGCAGAGCCTCTGTCAAAACTCGGCGTTGTTCCACAGAATCTTCTCGCTCCATTGTTTCTCTCTCTCTAAACCTCGCCCATTCACACCGCTCATATACTTTCACATATCAAGATCTGGCCGGATAAAGGATGGGATCGTTGAATCCACCGGAACTTACCTTGAATTGCAGCCTCTCGTCGGAATACTGGGTTCCGAAATCGACCGGAGAGTTTCTTGTCGAGGTCTCCAGGACCCAGAGCGTGTCCGAGAAGGTTTCCAAGCTTGAAGATTACGTTAATCGGTTGCAGGAGGAGATGAAGAAGATCGACGCGTTTAAGAGGGCGCTGCCTCTTTGTATGCTCCTCCTCACCGATGGTGAGATTTTGAAGAACCTCGTCTATTTCTGTAGATAGCTGTGTGTGTGTGTTTGTGTGTGTGCGTGCGTGCTTTATTGCTTTCGATGTTTTGATGTATGTGTTTTTCGCCGGAAATGCTCGTGTTGGTGACGATTGATTTTACTGAGTTTTCTGATTTGGTGATGATTGATTTTCATTACAGTCATAGCGACAGTGAAGAAAGAGCTAATCCAGTGCAAGAGCTCGATCGGTAAGCCGGTTATTGAAGAATTTATACCGTTAAAGGAAAATAACACCGATGAAAAGGATGAGAGGGGTGAGGGGAAGGACAAAATGAATTGGATGAGCTCTGTTCAGTTATGGAACTCCGATGGTAATCACAACAGTAGGGATAATTTCATCAACAATAAAAAAGTAAGAAACATGGTAGATAGAACCTCCGTATTTCACTAGTATTGTGGCAAAGGGTTTTGTTTACCAATGATTAAGTTTTTTTTTGTTCAACTTGTTTTTGGATGAACAGAGAAAGGAGGAAGTGATTAGTCGACCATTGTTGGACGATTTGTTTCCAAATGGTAAAAATCGGAAAATCGAAAGGGGGTTTGAGCCTCCGAAGGGATGCAATGTTTTTCCGGTGATGAATTTAGGCAAAGAAACAATTAACGAGCTGTCGGGAGTAACAGAGCTTTCACTTCGTACTCCTGAAATCAAGAGCTCAAAGGAAGAGATTTCACCGGTTAGTTTTGGCCCGAAATCTAGTTGTAACAGATCAGGTTCTTCGTCTGCATCCAATGGTAAGGAACAAACTAATAGGAAGCAAAGGAGATGCTGGTCAGCCGAATTGCATCGCCGGTTTGTTTGTGCTCTGCAACAACTCGGAGGTCCTCAAGGTATTAAAATTGAAAGTCTAAAAAAGAAAATAGATGTATATTTTTCAATTGGATTGGTTGTTATCTGTTTAGAGCAGGGGTTGTTGTGATAAAGCTTTGTTTGCTTTGATGATAAGCCAAGTGTTTTGTAAGATATAGTGCTTGTTTAAGTTGTCATTTTCTGAATTTTACATTTTCAATTGTTCTATTACATTTAAATTAGAAATAGTCTCATACTCTGAACATATAGGGTGATCAATGTTGTGGGTTGTTTCTTTTAGTTGGACCTTTTGATTTTTCATGGAATTAGAATTTTTTTTTTTTTTTTTTTTT
>CACSLK010027831.1:10838211-10851399 GCA_902706635.1 Striga hermonthica
TTTTTTTTTTTTTAAAAAAAAAAAGTGATGCAACTGTTGATGTGTGTTTGCGCTGAGGCCACTGAGGCGATGGCCTTGTAATTATGTGGTATTTTAAGGTTTTTAGGGTCGATTTTTACGTGGTTATAGCAAAAAACAAAGACGAATAGATAGCTCATATCTGTCGATGACTTAAGGCACCTGCACCGGCAATTTTTATTTGAATGTGCCGCTACAGGGCCCCTTGTATACAAAGCCTTTAGAAGGCTAGAACAACTGGAGTGCAAATGAAAGTATAAAGAGAAAGTATACAACACAGTTTCTTCTATTTAGAGGGTATTTTCTAAAGACTGTTCGATGATCTTCAAAGTCTCTGGACCTCTCGTTTTATAGAAGGGGATGTCTTTAAAATATTATTTCTTTAGGACAAGTGGTGACTTCTGACAGGATACATAGTGACACGTATTCGGCAGCTTGAGCAAGTGGCTTATCTCTTTGGACGGTGGGAACTGGTTCAGGATGGTAACACTTTTCACATTGCTTAGGATCGCGCTCTGATGGGATGTGATAGGCTGAGGACGACCTTTATTCTAGAAGCTATGTATGCCTCGTATATGGGAGTGGGATCGGTCTATGTGGATGATATCTTCGAGATCGACTTCCTTCCTTCTTACATGTTGGACTTGTGATGACGTCATAATTATTTTAGAGGTCTTTATTTTAGGTCGACAAATTCGTGTATTAGCGCAAGAACCCCAAGTTTCTAGAGCCAGACAGGAATTTTCCTTAGTCGTAGGAAGCTATGTGTATTTCTCTTGAGTGTGATCGACTTTATTTGGAGGCTCGAATTTATTGAATAAATTGAAGCTAAATGAGGAGAGCAATAATATTACTCTAGTGGGATGTTTTATTCTTTAATTCTAATTAGGATTTTAAGAATTAATTATATTCTATATTTTAAATTCCATAAGGGGAGGAGTATTCCTTCTAAAATATTACCTAGTGTTAGGAAACTATGGAGTCTTCTAGAAGGTAATAAAGGTTAGGAGGAATAGGACTTCTACATGGGATAAAATATGGAGCATCATTAGGATTTCGAAGCCTAATGGGATAAGTCCATATTTTGCTCCTCATTAAGGTCCTTAATGGAGCCTATAAATACACCATGTCCCAACCTCTTCCAAAAGTTGATACCACTAAAGGTCTAGACAAAAATCAAGACCTTTGAATGTACGTTTTTCTTCTTCCCAAAGAGAGAGAATTGTGTTCTTAGAGAGTTCGGGAGATTCGATTAATCGCACCACCAAGATTAGTCGAAGTAGATGTTTACGTAATCCATTAGAAGGCCTTTGGGTAATATTTATTCGAGCCTTTTAGTTGAGTAATTCCGGCCACCTACTACTGCCGACAACCTCTGTCCGCCGTCGCTAGATAGCCGCTGAAAATCGTCGCCGTCGGATCCCAGCCAGTGCCTAGCCGCACGCAGTCGTAAGTCAGTGCCCGCAGCCGCACGCAGCCAGACGCCGGCAACAATCCCAGCGATGCTTGCCTGCGATACCTGCACGAGTCACTAGCCCCCCCTGCTTGCTCGCGCGTCATCATAGCCCATGATCTTCGCGACCCAATCCCAGCGCGATAGACCGCTCGCGCTAGTCCGTGCATGACCAGGAGCCCCGCGACCTTTGCCCGCGTCATCCCAGAAACCTGCGCCTAGTCCTCATCGGCCTAGGACTACTGCTACCGCACGCGCGCGACGTCCTTGCGTGCTTCCAGTGCCCGTCCGCATGAACCAGCCATTCGCGAGTCTTGCCCAGCGCCCGATGCGCATCCGCCAGCGATCACGACCAGTGACCGTCTGCGAGCATTAACCAACGCCCGTCCGCACCGCTGCACCACCACAACACGATCGAGATGAGCCCACCGAGTCTGACTGAGTCAACCCAGGTCTGACCGAGTCAACCTGCTGAACCGAACCCGATCCAACCGGTAAGAGTCTGAGAGTTTGATTCCAGTGTTCTGTTCGTGTTCCGAAAACTCGATAAGAATCGAGAAAAGGCCAGATCTGACAGCCCATCAGATTGTGGTTTTTCAGATGATATCCATCAAAGGAAATCAGAAACGTCTATGAGTCGACAAAAAATTTAAATGGTAATGTCCTAACCCTAACTTTAGATTTCGCTGCGTTAGGGTTTATTTTGCTAAATTCAAACGTGCATGTTGTTGATGTTCCTTACAGAACTCAATAGACCTAATCCAACTAACCATATACATGTTATGCTGGTTATGAAAAGCGAGAAATCTCTGGGTATTTAGGAAACAATGGGTTGCAGAGAAAGCCCCCGACTGATATGGCTTGCTCTGAATGGCTAGAATTTGCTTCGGTTTAATTTTTAGCTCATTATTAGCTAGCCAGGTATTTTTCAGTTGCTAGATTTATTATTTTGGCTGATAGTATGTCTCAGGGCCCCGATATTCTATACTTCCCTTCAGTCAAGTTGTTAGACCCCCATCCCTCCCCTAGACCAACTAAGTCTGGATCTCCCATTGCTTTGTGTTCTTGTTTCTGCACTTTGCAGAATTTGGTTGTGTTTGTTAAACTTAGGATATGTACTTTGTAACTCTTCTTTCTCTTTAATCTTCGTTTCGAAAAAAAAAAAAGAAGAATAGATTGATACCTTTTGCATTTTATTTATTTTTTAAAGTATATTTTTTTTTTTTTCAAAACGATAGATATTATATCATGAAAAAAACATGTACACAAGGGAATTACAACTACAACAGAGCAGAACTTGAAAAACATTAACAGTAGTGATCTAGTACGGAAAGAAAACACAAACTACACAAAGATTTCTAAGTCGGTATAGACTGAAGCTACAACCCTGGGCCATCCTCTTGTGTAACCGTCATACCAAAGACTAGTACAAAGCAAAATAGAGGTGCCACTGAACAATTGGACCTCGCACCTCTGTCACTACAAAGGAAACAAACAAAACAAGAGAAGGCTAAAAGGATGAAAAGAACCATAACTAGCACAAGGAGAATTCAAGCCAAGAAGAGAGAGCAGACTGGAGAATGGAGTATTCAGAAAGCCAGAAGTTTTGGAAAACCCATAAGTTTATGGCTTTCCAAAGCCCCATACATAAAGAGATTAATTCTCTTCACCACGACTTGAAGTTAAAAGAGTCCCAATAAAAGTTATCCAAGTAAACAACCACAAGCTTCCATATAGTCTTTTCCCTGCTACATTGGAACAATGTGTGCTTAAGAGTTTCCACATCAAAACCACATGATTTGCAGATAGGGTCCAAGTTTTTAAGCCTCAATAGGAACTGGTGGTTGATAGGTAGTGTGTTGGTGAAGCATTTCTAAATAAAGTTATTAAGTTTGCCTGTTGTTTTGAGGGGCCAAATTTTCTTCCTAGATGTTGAGATATTCAATGAGGAGAAGCTACTTTCTGGCATATCTACCTTTCTCCATTTGTCCTCGACTAACCTCCCATAGGTAGAGGCCAATGAAAAATGACTTGTCTTCTCAAAATCCAAAGAAAGCTTGTCTGTGCCATGAAGATCAAGATTCCTGGATAGAGAGGATGGCTTGACATTCTGAGGATGGAAAGATTTTCAGAAGCATCTCCACATTCCAATATCTCTCAGTGCTATCCAAAAGTTCATGCACTCATTGATCTCCTGCTTCTATAAGTTTTATGGATCAAGTTTGAGAGATTCCAGCTGAGGTATCCACGGATGATCCAAAACATGCACCTCAGTCCCATTTCTAATGAGGAATCTCACATTCTGGGAGAAGAAAGAAAGAACCATCCACCAGCTCGATCATAGCCAAGACCCAAGTTGAGTTTCTTAGCAGAAAGAATGTGGGTTTGTGGGAAGTATATATCCTTTATGAATCTGCTGACTAAGAGATTAGATGTTTGCACATTTCCAGAGTTGTTTGGATATGAGGGCTTTGTTCCTGAGGTGAATATCCAGAAAGCCTAATTCCCTATTTTTTCTTTGGTAGAGTAATTGAGTCTCAGTCTTTCCAGTATTCCACCAAAATTGGGCAAAGATCGTGGCAATGTTAACACAGGTACCCTTAGGCAGCAGAAAGCATGACATGACATATAAGGGTAGGGCCTCCAGGACAGCTCTGAGTAGAATCTCCTTACCTGCAAATAAGAGAAAACTAGATTTCCAGTTTGTTAGCTTGTTTTTTACAGCATTTTCAATGTAGGAGAAGGTTTTCAGTTTTGATTTTCCAATCCTGGGAGGTAACGCCAGGTACTTTGTCGAGGTTTAAGGGGTAATACCCATGAGGATCTGGCATATTTTTAGTCTTTTTTTTTTGTGTTGAGGGGTGTTCTTGCTGAAAAAATGGATGATTTTTGGAGGTTAACACATTGGTCAGTGATGGCATTGTAGTGGTTCATGATTTGGAGGATGGCTTGGGCTTGGCTGGGTTCAACCTTTGTTAACAATAAGGTGTCATCAATAAAGAGTAGGTGTTTAAGGGTGGGGCTATTACTGCAAACTTTTAGGCCTTTGAATTGCCCTGATAGAGTAAACTTCTTAATGAGGTGAGACAAAATTTCAGAAATCAGGATAAATATATATGGAGATGAGAGATTTCCTTGTCGAATTCCTCTTGAAGGCACAACATAACCACAAACAGAGCCGTTAAGATTAAATGATAAAGCAACTGGGCTCATACATGCCAAAATCCACTTAACAAAGGAAACATGGAACCCTAGTTTTATCATGAATAATCTAATGCTATTCCATTATATCTGTCAAATGCTTTTGACATGTCAAGTTTGATGGCCATGAAGTGAGAGTTTTCTGATCTGTGCCTATTCAAAAAATGCAAAACTTCCTGAGCCAGGATGACATTATCTAGTATTTACCTGATTGCCTATCACTAATGTAAAGAGAGAAGTGAGGCTTCAGTCTATTGGACATGATTTTTGAGATTACTTTATAAGTGACATTACATAAGCTAATGGGTCTAAATTGAGAGATTGTTTTTTGTTTTTGCACTTTGGAATTGAGAGTGATGAGGGTGTTGTTGACGCTCTTTAACATTTTACCTGACTGAAAAAGCTAGCAACTAGGAGACAAAGATTATTTTTATTTTCTGAAGTTAATCATTTTTGTGATGAAGGGCGTCTCATGCACGCTGTTCGCGGCTGAATATTAAAAAAGTCTAGTTTATTTCTGAATGAAAGTGACGTGACATTCACATATATCACTAACCGACATATCACCTCTGAATGAAAGATAAAAAATTATCATAAAAAATCTTGAAATCTAGTTAATTAATTATAAAGCAATCTTGGAATCTAATTAGTAAATTTGGACGATATTCGTACACGGTATTTGTTAAGAAAATTATATTGTTTTTCGAAACGATAGAAGTATTATATAAAAATGCACAAATGTAGAAAATTACAGCCACATGTTGAATATAAACAGCCAACAGTTGAATAAAAGCAGCCAACAACGAAATAAATTGGGAGGACAGGCCTGATGCCCGCCTAGAACCGACCCCAATGGGTTATTACTCTAATAACACTACGACTCAAAAACTCCCAGGGGGAGAATAAAAAATCAAACAAAAATGGCCCCGACAGGGTAATGCCCCAGTGTTCGATCCCAACAGGATAATTAAGTCACAATCGGGCTAACGAGACCAACGACCCAAACCTAAAACACTGACAACACAACACACAAAACGAAACTACAAACTGAAAAAAAACAAACAAATAGTCTCCCGCAACAGATACATCCGAAGAGCACAGAAGACAAAGCCAATTCCGAGGAGAGCTCCGAAGCTCTGGAACTGTGCCCACCACTGCAGAAGGCCTAGCAAGACGAAGACCCAAGTCTTAGAACAAACCAAAAGAACTGACCCGCACACCAACCGTAAGAAATCACAATCACCCCCAACCAGCTAACACCACTAGCCCATCTGAAACTGTCCCGAAATTTCCTAATACCACTAGCCAACTCCGAAGACAGATGGCCTTCCACAAACTCAGAAACTGAATAAGGAGAGGAAGGGGGTGAACGACTTCAAGGCTCAACTGCACCGATCTTACCCCAAGGATCAAACCCAGTCCTAAACACCCGCATATACAACCAATATGCAAAGACGAATCCCGACCCAGCACAGCCGAGATACCGAAGACCAGACTCTGGCCAAAACTGAAGACCCACCAGCGAGATGACTTCCAGCCCGTCAATAGAAGGCTCTCCTGACCAGAGCTCGAACCCGACCTCCCCGCCCAGCACCCGAGGACAAACCACAGCCCTCACCCAGCCACCCCATAGCTCCGGCGAACAAAACTCCTGTGTGGGGACTGCGAATCCACAAAAGCCGAGGCTGTCGACAAAGCTGGGAAGGGGAGACCTGAACTGGACCGACGCGAGAAACTTAGCCGCATCCAGCCGCTGGTGTCGCACTCCACCTAATTTCTCCACCCTGGAGCTCCGGCGACCTTCAATTGCAGAGAAGAAGAAATCCGCTTACGAACGCCATCCGCACTCTGACCAGAGAGAGAGTGGAGAAAGTGCCACGGATAGCGGCGTGGATACTCGATGCTGAGTAGTCCACCAGCAAGCCGGATGGATGTCGAGAGACGCGCGAGATGCTGGAAACGAGAGCTAGGGTAACGAGGGAGAGTTTGGGGAAGAAGCGGGTTTAAGAAAATTATATTTAAGACTAAAAAATAACAATAAAATATATTTTAATTTTTAATACTTTTAAAAAAATGTATTATTATTTATATTTTGAACGACATCTTCACTTACACGAACTACCAGCTTATATTATATATATATATATATATATTTTAATTTACACCAGATAGCTACTTTGTAGTAAACTTAATTTATATAATATTATTTTTTCGAAATGATGCTAATAGGTAGTTTAATTTTATTAAATATAAATAAATTTATTTATGTATTCTGTATGTATAATATAGATGCCAAATCGAAGGAGGAGTTCGTCGAGGAGAGGATCGCCCAGAAGAGAGGGGCGAAGCAAGTAGGATCAAGGACATGTTGATAGGCGGGGAGATCGACCTACTGTTGGAGGAAATAAATTTCATAAATTCACACCATTGAAGGCCAAGATGGGAGAGATTCTGGTGGCGATGAAGAAGAAGCTGGATGGCCGAGACATCAAATGGCCGAAGTCACGTTTTGAGGGGTCAACTCAGCTTAAATCGAGGAGGTATTGCAGGTTCCACAAGGACTATGGGCACATCATGGAGGACTGTAGGCACTTTAAGGATGAGATCAAGTGTCTTATTCGAGCAGAAAACCTTAAGGATTTGTCTACCAGAAGGGGAAGAGGACATGCTGAGAGGACTCTGTGGAGAGGAGTGACAAAGACGAGGATGAGGAAGATGATTCTCGAGAGGAGAAAGGCGGTCGAAGAGGTGATGGGAACAAAAGAAGACATGGAGATGGTGGTCGATGAGAAGAGGGAGTGAAGAACCAATCAAAAGGGGCACAATTTACATGATTTCTGGAGTGTCCACCGATGAAGACTCAAATATCGCGAGAAATGAGAATGTTTGAGTAGTGATGCGTAAAAGAGAGGAGGTCGAGATCATTTCTCAAGTGCCGGTGATCAACTTTTGAGCTTAGGATGCGGAATGGGTGTTGATGCCTCACAATGACGCGTTGATCATCATGGTGGAGGTGGCAGGTTCCTACTTAAAGAGAGTATTCATTGACACTGGAAGTTCGGTTGATGTGATATTCTATGATTGCTTTACGCAGATTAACATAGAGCTGAATTTGGAGTTGAAGCCGGTTGTGATGGATTTATCTAGTTTCAATGGAGGAGAAGTGATGCCGATGGGAGAGTAGAGTTTATCTATCGCACTGGGGTTGGGGGCAACCAGAAAAGTTTGAATGGTGGGATTTGTGGTGGTCGGAGCTGAATCATCTTACGATATTATCATGAGGGGAATGAACGACTTTCAAGTTGTTGTGTCGACTTACCATATAACGATAAAATACACAGTATGTGAGGTTTTTGGTCAGATTACCACAAACAGTTAACATCAAGGAGTTGTTACCAAACTATAGTGAGTAATAACAGGCAATTGGCAAAAAAGCAGGAGAGATCGAGCGAGAAAAGGTCAAATCAACCGGGCGGTTCGAGGTCAAAATAAGAAAGGACGAAGCTCGATAAATAAAAAAAAAGATGGATATCTAGCCTGGGGATGAAATTGAGGAGATTTAGATGGTCGAAGAGTGTGAGGACCGAAAGTTTAGGATTGGAAAAGAGCTACAGGAACCATTGATGTCGAGATTGATTGGATTGATGAAAGAATTTGGGGACATTTTTGTCTATACCGCAGAGCAGCTGACAAGAATTGGCGCGAGAGTGATCCAGGATAAATTGCACATTGACCTCAGTGTGAGGGCGGTAAAACAAAAGATGAGGCACCATGGGGCCGAGATAGATAAAGCGATCAAATAGGAGGTGGAAAAGTTATTGAAGGCTGGTCATATCAAGAAGGTTCCGTTCCCAGAGTGGTTATCCAATACGGTGATGGTGTTGAAGTCGATTAGAAAGTGGAGGATGTACATTAATTTTTAAGACTTAAATAAAGCGTGCCCAAAGGATCTATACATGTTGTCTAGGATTGAACAGCTGGTCGACTCCACTGCATGGTGTGAGTTGCTTAGTCCGATGGATGCATTGCAAGGATATTATCAGACCCACTTGGCTCGAAAGGCTAGAAAGAGACTGAGTTTCGTAACAAGCGGGGGGACTTACGTGATGTGGTGTAGCCATTTGTGCTAAAGAATGCCAAAGAAACATATCAGAGGTTAGTCGACAATATTTTGAAGGAGTAGCTGAGGAAGAACATGGAGGTGTATATCGATGATATGTTTGTAAAGAATAAAGTGGATGTTGACCATGTGATAGACTTGAAAGAGACATTCATGATGTTGAAGAGATTTGGGGTGAAGCTTAATCCGACTAATTGTTCATTTGGTGTAAAACAGAGTTCTGGTGACTTAAGAAACCGTATTCATAATCTCCTAAGGGTCCCTACTGTAGCTTTGTATATACATCATTAGGCTCGTGGAAAGAGAAGAAGAAATCAAAATTTTCATACGTGTGTAATACAAACACGCGCGCGTCTCTCTCTCTCTCTTAGTTTTCTGTTCGAGCTTTATCTTCTTCTTGTTGCTCCACCGATACAAGTTGAAGAGGTGTTCGAATTATACAGTAGAAGATCTGAGGTAATTGAGATGTATATTTATCACCCCGGAATCCACAGCCGACGACTGCCGACAACTGTGAGCCGACGAACGCCAGAGCGAGTCGCGCGACAGTTGGCGGACGACCGTCGTGTAGCCGACAATCCACGCAAACGACAGCTTGATCGCGACGGTTCCGGCGACCTGCTTGTTTAGTATAGAATTGATGGGCAAGGGATAACCGAATCTCGAAAGAAGGCAATTCGGAGCTTTGTCTACTAGATGATCGTCCAAATCACAAAAATCGAAAATATAATCCTAAACATTCTAAACAATTGATTGGATGGTTGATTAACACTAATTGGGCATTTAAAAACGAACAATTGATTGAAAGCAAGATCAAAAGACGAGCATTTCGCAAACTAGATCACCGGAGTCTCATGCCATAACAAATACGTGATGATAATCAATCGACACACGGAATAAACGAGCTACGAGCATTAGATTGCTAACTCTAGTCGTCTAACCGAGATCAACAAGTAATTAACGGCTCTATCTACTCAAGCAAGCAATCAAGTTCAAGCATTTCCACCATCACCAATCAAATCCAATTTACTCTAATAAGCATTATAAGTAAAACCGGAGCAAAAACGAAGTAAAGAGCTTTAAAACTAAATACTCAATCTCCCATTGCGTAGACGATGAAAAACGGAGTCAAAAGCTCGAAACTTGAACGAAACCGAAGTCGCCGGAAAATCTCCCGGAAAATAGCATAAGCTCCTAATCTAGAGAGCAAAAATAAAACATAAACTAATTTCCCAAAGAGGAAAAGTGAAAAATGAGAGTTGGATCCTCAAAATGCAAAGGACAAAATGTATTTATAGTCTAGCCCCAACACACACTAAAACACGCACATTAAAAATGAACACTCTCGACGTCTCCTCAAAATTCGCGAGCTCGCGGGCAGGGATGTGCACGGGCGCACTGGGTGCGCGACACTCTCGACCACGCGGATGGGCGCGCGAGCACGCGGGTGGCGCTGGCAGGGGCTCTCGATCACGCGGATGGGCGCGCGAGCACGCGGGTGGCGCTGGCAGGGGCTCTCGACCACGCGGAACTTCCTGCGGGTGCGCGGCGTCGGCGAGCCGCAACACTCTCGATGTCGCGGCGTCCTCCTCGAGCTCGCGAGTGCTGGCAGCTGAACGGGCGTGCAATGCTCTCGACCTCACCAGGCCTTCCGCTAGCGCGCGAGCTTCGGCTGGGCAGCAGCAGTGCGGGCACACGGACGCGGTAGTGCAGGCACGCGGGCGCAGCGCATGACTCGCGTGGCGTGGCTAGGAGCTCGATGTACTCGATCGACAATGATTCGTTCGGAATGACTCGGAACACTTGGATTTGACTTTGGGAAACTCGTCACGGAAATTGGATCGACTCTATCCTTTCGTCCTCGGAACACACCTGAAAATTAAACCCAAAATACAGAAAAGTGCGCCAAAATACAAAATGAAACGAAAAAATATAAAATCACACAAAATGCGACAAAATGGACCGGTCAACGCCAAAACGAACCTAAAACTGACTCGAACACACATATAAACACATAAAAATAAGCACAAAAAATGACAAACTACTCCCCCACACTTAGCTTTTTGCTTGTCCTCAAGCAAACAAAATAATAAATAGCTCGAAGAGATAAATCGAACGGTCCAAGATCATCGAACATGCAAAATGAAACTCTCATTATCATTCGGTTATCCCAAACTCAAAATCCAATTCGAGACACGGTCCCCACATAATAAATCAAACGAAACAAAAACCCGTCCCAAGTCATTCCACAAATGATCGCTCGAGTCAAACTCCCTCATTCACATATACGTGCAAAAACCATGAATGATCTACAAAATGATATAATAAGCACGAGATCAATAGGCCAACTCCCCGATTTTCTTCTTTTCTTTTTTTTTTTATTATTTTTTTTTTTATTTTTTTGAATGAGCCACTTTTTCCAAATGAGAGCCGTTAGGACGATTATTACCTAGGTTTAATCTCGGGGGTTATCCCCGAGTCGCCTAGGCCGGTTTATCGTGCTCGTTCACTCGATCTCTCTAGAAGATTAACCGAGCCAAGAGGAGCCTAATCCTTTCGACTCCCACGAACTCATTGCGTGAGCTTCTTTTTTCCAAACGAGATTTCCGGACGAGACGATCTAGGTTTAACCTCGAGGGGTTTCCCCGAGTTTCCTAAACCGGTTTCTCGGGCTCATTATCCCAATCCACGAATGGCTCGGAATAAGAGGAGCCTAATCCGTACTTCCTCGCGAACTCACTTTTTATTCTTTTTTTTTTTTTAGGGAGAGGCACACAAGGATACATCACAATTACAATACATAATCATCTCAACTCGATCGAAATGTACCACAAGTGTATAGATAACACGTTTACAACGATAATCGAGCATAAGGTAAGCATGCCTCAGACAACCAATAAAGAACAAACCAAGGACAAAACAATTCCGTTAATCCACATGCGAGTTCCAATGTCAACGAATCATCAATCAATCAAAGGAAACCGTCAAATTCATCAAGTACATCAAGCATGAATGCTAATAGTGAAACCAATCACTAATCTCGACTCACCACTTAGCTATCTCGACTATCGAACAAACATCAAGTTCCATGCGGGAGAGATGCCACGAACACACAAAAACTCAAATAAAACCGGTCCACGACACAACAAATACGAAAAATAAGGCACAAAAATGAAGAGAATATCACCTAAACATGCATAATGACGAAATCCCTCCCCCACACTTAAAACAAAGCAATGTCCTTATTGCTTGACTAAAAAGTATAGGCGAAAGCACATAATCACGTACGTTCATGCGATAAAAATGAAGACGAGACACAAAGACAAACAAACAAGACAAAATCACACAAAGACACACAAGAAGCAAATAAAGAAAGAGAAAATAGGAAAAGAAAATGCGTACTCGACACGGTGGTCGTCACCATCGTGTGTCCAATAGTGGTCGTCCGGAGGGAATAGAGGAGGTCAACCGAAGACCATAGAGCGTGAAATTGAGCCATCTAAACGGTTTAACGTTTAAGTATTTGAAACGAGAGAGGCTATGTGTGTGCGTCTCAGAGTGATAGAAACCAAGAATGCATAAACTCGACGTAGACACACGTTCACGTGAAAGCGCAAAGATCGGGCCTCGAAGTCCTTGTTGATCCCTGCCATGGTCCAACACAACGAACTCCGTATGTATGCAACGCATAAGCGATTACCGGCGCTTGCCGTAAGTAGGTACCTACAACTCAAACTCCCGGCAAAAACACACGTATATGTGGCACGCCCGGCAAGACGTGCCTAAATCACACAAGTCTAACCCAAAAATCTCAATACGACTACTCCAGCAAGAGTAGTGATCCAAGCACAACGCATATAATGATAGATACGGAAATAAAAATCGAGATCGAGACATTGGACTTGGAAAATTTTCGAGAAAAACGGTCGCCAGAGTTCGAAAATAGAGAAATATATAAAAATTGGAGATCCGGTCGCCGGAAAAGGGTACCAAACGAAAGGAATCGATGGTATATAACAAGAAAAGCTCAAAAATACTTACCGGAAACTCGGTGGGTGCTCGTTCGCCGGAAAAAATGGTCGCCGGAAAAGTTCGCCGGATCCTGCGATGGTGGCCGGAAAAATGTGCGGTCCGGCGAGACGAGTCTGAGAGTGCCTTCGGATTTCGGTGGGTCCAAGTGAGTCACCGGCAATTTGAATTTGAAGGTTGAAGAATGTTGTAGATCTACGAGCTTTCGCTAGAAAATCGGAAGTCCTCTCGCCGGAATTTTTTCGTTGAGGTTCGGATATGTCGTTGGCGTCGACGAGAGCTTCGCGTTGCTATAAAATTCATCCCGATCGGAGCAAGTTGGTCGGAAAAGGTGGCGGCCGGCGGCGGCGCACAGTGGCGGCGGGCG
>CACSLK010027831.1:10856231-10871148 GCA_902706635.1 Striga hermonthica
GGGCGCGGCGCATGACTCGCGTGGCGTGGCTAGGAGCTCGATGTACTCGATCGACAATGATTCGTTCGGAATGACTCGGAACACTCGGAATTGACTTTGGGAAACTCGTCACGGAAATTGGCTCGACTCTATCCTTTCGTCCTCGGAACACACCTGAAAATTAAACCCAAAATACGAAAAAGTACGCCAAAATACAAAATGAAACGAAAAAATATAAAATCACACAAAATGCGACAAAATGGACCGGTCAACGCCAAAACGAACCTAAAACCGACTCGAACACACATATAAACACATAAAAATAAGCACAAAAACATGACAAACACTGCTCTGACCCCGCGACACGACACACAACACGACCGACTTATCCCCGAGACCCGATCATGTTCCCATCTTGCTCGTTTGCCAATCCCGATCAACTTGAACCCATCAGATTCTTAAATTTTAAGCTGTAAGTTTTCTATGTCAAACCTTTAGATCCGATGCGCATAGGTTTACGTATGCTATTGAATTTGTAACTTGTACATACCGAGATCCTCTTAGATATCAACTAAAGCGTGGGATCGAGGTGAATCCTGAAAAGGTTCGAGCAGTTATTGAGATGAAACTGTAGGTGAGGGTAAAGAAGGTCAAGTGCTTGTTGGGCTAATAGTAGGGTTGAGCAGATTTCTTGAAGGTGCACAAAAGAGTAGTCCTTTATTCAAGATGTTAAAAAGGAGCTCAAAGTTCCAATGGACTGTGAAGGTCCAGAAGCGTTTTAGAGGTTGCAAAGAGTATTAGCTAACTTCCAGTTGTTAGCTAAGTCGATCCAGAGAGAGGATTTGGTGCTTTACATTTCTATCGGAGAGGTAGCAGTAAGCTCGGTGTTCCTTCAAGAAGAAGGTATGGCTCAGTTCCAAATTTATTACGTGCGTCGAGTGATACTAGAGGAGGAGTTAAGGGATTCAAAGATTGAGAAGTGTGCTATGGTTGTGGTCGTAAAGGTGAGGAAGTTGAGACCATATTATCTAAATTATTGAGAGAAAGTGCAAACAAACATGCCTCTGGGAGAGACATTTGGTCGACCCTCTGTTTCAGGTCGACTAGTGATGTGGGCGGTTGAGCTAAAGGAATATTCTGTCTTGTACGAGCCATGACGGGCGATCAAGGCTCAAATGTTGGCCGACTTTATTTAGGAGGGCACAATATCAGAGGTTGAATCCAGAGGACTTTGGCAATTGTTTGTGGATGGATCACTGTCGAAAGGTGGAGCAAGCTTGGGCATTGTGCTCATATCGCCTAAGGGGGATGGTTTGGAGTTTGCGAACAAGTTGTGATTTCGAGTGTCAAATAATGAGGCTAAGTATGAGAAAGTGATTAAGGGATTGCAATTGGCTGCAACGGGCGAAGCTCGAGAGATTCAAGTGCACTCGGATTCCCAGTTGGTCGTGGGACATTTCCAAAAAGGCTTCGAGGTTAAGGAGGGAAGGATGCAGAAGTATATGGATGGGATGAAGAAGTTACAAAGAGAATTCAGTTCTTTCGAGCTGATACAAATACCTTTAGGACAAAATGGTCGAGCAGACTTGTTATCGAAGATAGCCCAAAACCCGGTGAATAGAAAGAGCAGGAGTGTGACTTTGTTACACATGGAGAAAAGTTGGCGGAGATCGAAGATTAGAGAGCCCCAATATTGAAGGAGTTAAGAGACGGGACTTTGAAGGTGATAAAAAGTTTTTTCAAGTAGGGGGAATCTTCTATAAGAGGTCGTATGTTGTACTGCATTTGCGATGTGTAACAAAAGAAGATGGGTAGTATGTTATAAAGGAGGTGCACAAAGGTTGTTGCAGCGATAACAGTATGGGAGGGGCCTTAGTGGCGAAGATAAATCGAGCAAGATACTTCTGGCCAACCATGAAGGTAAATGCAGTGGCGATGGTGAAAAAGTGTCTGCAGTGCAAAAACATGGTCCACTCATTCATCAACTGGCAGAGACGATGACAACGATGAGTGCCTCCATTTCATTCATGCAGAGGGGATCGACTTGGTGGGACAAATGCCACAAAAAACAAGATAGAGGAAAATTTTGATTGTGGCGGTCGATTACTTTACAAAGTGGATGGAGGCCGAGCCCTTGTCCATAATAACGGAGGACAAAGTTATACAATTTTTATATAACAATATTTGTTGCAGGTTTGGAGTCCCAAAGGTGATGGTGTCCGACATCGAGATGTAATTCAATGAAAAGTGGATCCGAGCATGGTGCGAGGACATGAAGATCGAGCAATAATTTGCATTTGTAGCTCATCTGCAAGCCCACGGACAAGTTGAGGTGACCAACCTGATCATACTGAACGGTCTAAAGAAGAGGCTCGAAAAGGCTTTGGGGCGTGGGTCGATGAACTCTCTTCAGTACTTTGGGCATATTGGACCACCCCGAGGTCAACGAATATTAGTTTGGTCTACGGGATGGAGGCGTTGCTACCAGTTGAAATGGAGTTAAAATCACAAAGGTCGAGCACACACGATCGTTGGTTGAATGAGGAGTTGATGATGGCAGCCCTAGACACATCGAGGATCTTCGAGAACAAGCTTCAAACAGAGTCGAGGCGTATAAGCAGAGGATACGAGCAACCCATGACAGGAAAGTGAAAATTCGGCAATTCCAATTGGGCGACTTTGTTTGGAAGAGAATCGATGTCCTTAAGCATGTAGGAAAGCTAAAGTGAAATTGAAAAGGAACATACATGGTCGAAAAAGTGCACGCCAGATGAGCATATTCATTGAAGGATGGTGAAGAAAGATAATTGGTCAGGTCATGGAATGTTGCTATTATTATGTCTCAATTTTTTTTCTTTTTGCTCATGGATTGAATCTTTCTTTCTACTTGTTCTTAATGAATTTTTATGTTCTTATTCTATATTATTGAGTTATCGAATTATCTTGTTTGGAGTGTTTTGGTGTGACATCAGTGGCAGTCACTTCGATATGAGAAAAATCCACCATGTTTAAGGCTTTCGAGTTGGGTGATTGATTCGAGTGCGAAGTCGGAGAGAAGAAAAAAAATCCACCATGACTAAGGCGCGAGGTTGGGTGGTCATTTGTTTTGAACATCTCTTTGGGGTGAGCAAGTGATCGAAGAAAAAAATCCACCATGACTAAGGCCGTGAGACTGGGTGGTCGCTTTTTTTAACATCCCTTAGGGTAGACAAGTGGTCGAAGAGAATAAAAAAATCCACCATGATTAAGGCCGCGAGGATGGATGGTCGCTTGTTTTGAACATCCATTTGGGGTGGGCTAGTGGTCGAAGAAAAAATCCACCATGACTATGGCCGCGAGGTTGGGTGGTGGCTTGTTTTGAACATCTCTTTTGGGTTGGGAAAATGACCGAAGAAAAAATCCACCATGACTAAGGGCGTGAGGCTGGGTGGTCGGTTGTTTTGAACATCCCTTTGGGGTAGGCAAGTGGTCGAAGAAAAAATCCACCATGACTAAGGGTGCTAGGCTGGGTGGTCGCTTGTTTTGAACATCCATTTAGGGTGGGCAAGTGGTCGAAGGAAAAAAATCCACCATGACTATGACCACGAGGCTGGGTGGTCGCTTGTTTTGAGCATCCCTTTAGGGTGAGTAAGTGGTCGAAGAAAAAATCCTCCATGACTAAGGCTGCGTTGTTGGGTGGTCGCTTGTTTTGAACAGTCATTTGGGCTGTGCAAGAGTGGTCAAAGAGATGAAAATGAATGTTGTCGATAGAAGGACAACCCGAAAAGAAACTTGGAGCAATATTCAAAGGATCTTTACAAAGTGTGGGAGCTGTTTGAGGTGTTCGAGCTGCTCAAAAGATAAAAATCCACCATGTGTAAGGCTTTCTAGCTAGGTGGTCGCTTGCTTTGAACATCTTTTTGGGTGAGCAAGTGGTTGAAACGATAAAATTGAAATTAAACAATTCCCTAGTGGAGAGTCGATCTACAAGGTAACTCGGTATAATTCTCGTATGATTCTTTTTATATGAAAAATGACCTCAGTGGAAGGTCGGTTAAAGGAGTAATTTGGTGTCAATTTGTGCAGTTTATGTGGAACTACTTAGAGATTCTCGTGGAATTGTGGTCAAATTATATCTTTCGCATGAAGACATATATTTTCACAACTTCTTAACACATCTCGTGAAAGCAAACAAAGGAGCAAGAGTAGAAGCTGATAAATGATGCAAACAACCATTCAAGATGTGTACATTCGATGTTCAAAACACGTTCAAAACAAGAGAAAAATTTATAATATTTTTCAAGGAACATTTGGAGGGTCCTCGAAAGTGGCAACTGGATTGACAGGATTTTCAGATTTCAGCTCAACAACAGTGTTGGGCTCCTCTAAGCACTCGACTTGTTGGCTCGAGCAGAAGCTGAAGAGCAATCCGAACATGCCCCCGTCGCACATGCTGGATCTGCTAGAGGCCATAGCAGGTTGATTATGCCAGAGCAACAAAAATCGTGACAAGCAACATGTGAGCCTCTGGTAGGTCAAAATTTTTCTTTAGTTTGGAAGACCTGACTAGAGTTCGCTCAAGCGTGTTCGACCACCAAGGATGAGTGGTCGACAGATCAGGATTCCCTTTGAAGTCCTTGGGAACTTTTGGTAAGGCGTCCCATACTGCATCGGATCGTGGCCACCATCGAAATCCTCCTCGGTGATATGCTCACTCGTCTTTCTCCATGCAGAATTGAAAGTAGTAAGACCCCAAATTCTGCACTTCTCTAAGGAACAAGGGAGACTCCAACAAATCGGCCACCACATGCTCTCGATATTATGTCAGGAACTTTTGGCCAAAGTAGGTGTACCATAGCAATTGGCGAGCTCCACCGACAGAGGCCATCATCACCCGGTGCATGTCTTCTTTATGATAAACCTCTCTTTCTCAAGTTCGCGCTCAAGGGCCTTCTCATCGTCGACGTGATGCTAGTTTTCTTTTTTTAACTCTTGCGGCAAGTCGTGGTGTGCTCGAGTGAGTCGTTTATTGATGGCGTTGAGGGTTTAAATCCTTGCTCGAGCTTAGTATGGTTGGACCAGATCCTGATAGAGTGTTGTTGATCATAGTTACTAGACCAACAAGACCCTGTATGATGAACAAAGAAAATACTTTAGCAGAAAGAGACACAAATGGGAACTATGGAAAGCAAAGTAAATAGGAAAGACATACTTACCAACGCCAATAAGTAAATGATATCTTTGCTTAAAGCCTTGGGATCCGAGCCCCATCAACCAGTATCAGTGATGGGAAAAACATCGAGGAAGAACGACGTTATGTCTCGGCCATTCGCCGACAGCAGAGATAGTGGAGCGTTGACCATCCATATGTCATCTTCGAGACGAAGATGTTTGTTTTTCTCATTATCGTCCTCGTCCTGAAGGAGGGGGCATTTCCCGCGAGCAACATCATAAAATTTCTTGCTCGGTGAAGGCGGCTGCGGTTTAACCACTGGATTTGTCGAGTCTGGTGGAGAAGAGAGAAAATCACCTTGTTTTTCAATTGAGGAAGAAAGAGGTCCATGCTCCTTGGTTGAGGAAGGAATGGTGGTGGACTTCTCTTTGGTCAAGGAGGAGAGGACCTCGAGTTCTTTTGAAGGAGGCGAAGGGTTGTGGCTAGGAGTTGTTAAATTGGATGGTTGAGTAGCCGATTCGTTGGTCGATTTCTTCAGTGGGGCAGCCCTCTTGCAACCCGAAAGTGTGGGCTTAACTGCAAAATAAATAAAGAAAAATTTAGCACACAAAAATATCGAGTTCAAAGACATAGGTCGAAGAGCTACCTGACTCATCACCAACTTTAAGATCCTTTAGAGTTTGCTCGATGGATGGAGGATATGATTTATGAGTGAGTATGCCACAATAGTGGAGGAGATGGTTGTCCTTGAGCAAGGGTATGGAGGCTACAAGGTTTGAATTCCAAAATCAAACACGACGGTTGAATATGGAGTTGGGAGGAGGACTTTGAACCACCAAAAGAACTTTCCTGAGCCAAGGAGATGGAGCCCAAGAAAAAGGTTTCGCAGGTTCAATGTACATGAACTTGTATTTGCACTTGGGACAGTTCGAAGGAACGTCGGTGAGGAAATGCGCACCATTCTGGCTCTTTAGATAGAGCCCACCGGCCTGCGTAAAGGCCATGTAAAAAAAAAAGGAAAAAGTCTTGGTCGACTCGACCAAGACGAACCATGGAGAGAACAATGAAGTGGTCAGAAAGCGGATCGAGTTTGGAAAAAGTTGGTTTAAGGGTAAACCAGAAAGCTTGCACATATCAACTAGTGCAGGGCAAAGAGAGAAATGGACGGCTAGGTCGAACTGTATCTGGAAAAAGTATAACAATTTTCAGGAGGTTGGTTGATGGTATTATTGTTACCAAGGCTAATAAACGCCCCTTTGGAGGGTTGTCCAATGTCTTCTAGTTTCAGCCATTTAGGGTGTCGGACGACAGTGAAGTAGGATTCTTTGGTTTTGTGTTGATTAGGATGATTAGTCGACATGTTAGTTTTGGTATATTTGGAAGAATGTTATTTGGTTAAACAAGGGCGAAGAATAGCCAAAACCACAGGATTAGGTTAGGGGACCTCGAGATCCTCCTCCTCGGCAGTCGCATTAGTGGCATCACACGGAAAGGTCGACGAGAGCAACGAGTGAGAAGAACGTGGTCGAGTGTATCCTTGTCTAGCTCGTCGATCAGTCGTTGTGGTTGGTAAAAAAGGGGATGGGCGATCTGAGTCTGGACGAGAAAGGTAGGTCGAATGATGGAGAGGGGCGCATCTTTAAGAACTTCGTGGTGGAGTCACTAGGAAAGTGAGGTGGAAGTTGAGAAGTCGAGGAGGAGGAATGAGAGGTCATGTCTTTGTCTGAAAAGCGGCCATTTTTTAGTGGAGAGGACGAAGAAAAGAAGGAAGTTTTTCGCCAGTGAGTTAGGCTGAATTTTGAAGGGAATCGAAAAATAGAAAACTAGAAAATTTAAGAAAAGAAAACACAAATTTAAAGGAATAGAGAACTTACTCATTGCCGCGGTATTGAGAAGTCGCTGGAAGAACGGAGATAATCTGAGTTGCGCAGGAATTGATCACTGAAAGCACGAAAATAAGAGAAAGTTAAAGCACAAATATGTTTGAAATTTCGCGAAAGTGAAAAACCGAAGTAGGTCGTGGTTGGAGGTGTTTATAGGCATGAAGAAGGTAAGTGGAAAAGTTGCCAAATTGCGAACCGTTGGATTCGCGGACAGGTGCGAGCTGCAAATGCGGAAGGAGAGCGAAACGGTTGCCACCGTCAGATGAAAAACAGATCAACGATCAGGATTTGCTAGCCAGTTGAAAAGACAAGAAGAAATTAAGCATTGGAGTAAAGTTCTGAAGGTTCCGATGGAAAAACGCAAAGGCACACTTATTGCGCACGGTTCGCGAGGAGGCACAAATCACAGAGTAATGATTGTAGCCTGACATGCTAAAGAACGCATTTGACGGATTTGACAAGTGGCAGCTTCGAGTTTTGAAATTCAAAATGGCGGTTGTGAGGATAAATGGTTGAAAAGCATAAAAGCACCAGTAAGTGGTCGATAAATGGTGGAACGGACGACAACTAACGAATGGACAAAAATCTACTCTTGTATCGAGTCACTCAGACTCGGCCAGAGTGGGGGTAGGGGGCTATATGATATATGATAGTAAACCTAAAGGAGCGAATCGGTCTATTCAACCGATTGAACGAGCTGAATAAGCCGCTCTGGTCGAACAGAGTCCAAATAGGGTGGTCATGGTCGAACATCACAAGAACAATAGCGTTTGGATTGGAAGACAACTTATAGAGAATTCTGGCACATGGATAACAGGTCGGTCCCAGATACATGGAGGATCTGTTCGAAGATCGAGCTAGATGAAGTCGAGCACAAGAGCGTTCGAGGAGACTTCAGAGAAATCAAATCCCCAAGTGCGGAGGACGTGTGGCACGACCTGATTGGTCCCTATCACATAACTGTCTCTAACACACCTTCATTGTGTGTTTAAGATTGGGTAGGCCGGGCAGCCACCTCAGCTCATTCGGGCAACCTTCTAGAAGCAGGTATTCTACCCCTATATATAGGGGTGGGCTTTTTTGTTTTGGGCATGATTTTCACTATTATACTCTTGAGACTTGAGTTTGGAGTGATATTGATTTAACCATCAGAAGCTCTTCGCCGAAAAACTCCTCCGGTGTGAAAGTATTTGCAGATACTCATCATTCTACTTGCGAGAAGGACTTTGAGAAAATCGTTCTCAGTCGGTTATGAGGTTTTTATGTACCAACTACAACTGATAACTTTTTTTAAAATTCTTTGAAAAACTTACGGTTGATTTGTAATTTGAATTTCAAATTCATTGAATCAGTTAAATGAAAGTATCATAAGCCGATTTTTTGGATACATTATTTCATTTTATCTTACCTTAATTATAAACACATTTGGTTTTATACTTAATATTTCTATAAGTGTTATAAATAATAATGACATGATACATCATAAATTTTTGAAAAAATAATATTTGAGTATTAGATGAACCAAAATTTCTGACATTATTATTTTTTATGTATTAAAATATATAGCAAAAATAAATATACATGTTAAAATATTATTTATATTAATATAAATGGGTCAGCGGACTATTATATTGCTAAAATAAAGTTTTGAAAAATATTCTAAGGTACGAAATCCCCGTGCATCGCATGAGATTCTCACCAGTTATTTTGGATTGGAAGTAAATTAAAATCTACCTAATCCAAATAATTAAGCATGAAATTTTGCCACGACCGAAGCATGCGAGCCTGCCATTTAAGCTCAGCACATTTGAGGATTATATATATGAGGGATATGTATTTATTTATAGTAAAAATACTTCTTCAATATATTAAAATTTATTTAAAAAAACTCGATCGGTTCAAACCAGTCCATCCGGCCGATTTTTGACTGATTCGTTGGCAACCAACTTGTTTCAGCAAATCGGACCGATCAATTAACCGGTTTTTGGTCCAACCGGCTGGACTGTCCACTTAGATATGCTAAACCATGGTTAATTTCTCTCAAACATGGGATTTGGTCAATGTCCACTAATGGCGGGTCATTGTAAGGCTAAGAACGAATGCCCACAAATTTCTCACATCAATGTTGGAGTATATGCCTCAAATCAATGGCCCTTCTCAAACCTCTAAAATTCAGGAGAAAACAACATGCATGCTTTTCCACCACCAAAAAGCCAGATAATTAATTTCCAGTTTCCACACTCCACACTTGAATGCTATCAACACACATATATTAACTAATAAACCAAAGCCAAAATAGAAACGATAGAGTTGTCCTATTTTAATTCCAATAGTATTTGAAAAAATAAAAAATAAAAAAAGGATGGCCCAAATGATCAACTACGATATAAGAGAAAATGACGTAAAGAATAGGGAGAGAAGGAGGGGCAGCGGGCGTGGCTCGTTCAAGTTCAACGTGGCGGCGCCGGAGTTCGTGCCGACACTGCCGCTGCCAGCTCAGCTTCCGATAACGAGCTTTTTTTATCCGTGCTTTCCGTTCATTGATGGGACTAACAATGGAAGCTGGATTTACGTGGCGGATCAAGAAAAACTAGGCTCAACCCAAAGTCATCAACAACAACAACCAAGTGTTATTGTCATTACTGAGGAGATTAAGCGCAAGATAATCAAACAGGTACATATTATATTTAACCACAAGCAATTAATACAACACTAGTAAATAAACTGATGCCAAATAAGTTTATATCTTTAAAAATAAAATATAATTTTTTTTGTTTTATATATTCAAAAATATTTTGAATTCGTGAACAGGCCGAATACATGTTCAGCGACATGAGCATGCTAGCAAATGAAACTCTCGTCAAGCATGTGAGCAAGGACCCTCAAGGCTATGGTGAAAGGAATTCTGAGATCCTCATTTTTTTGTTTTTATTATTCTTTACTTTTATAAATTCTTACATTTTGATATTTCTCGTTAATACTTTGGTGCACGAATAACAGTTCCTATAAATTTTGTCTCGACTCTGAAGAAACTCAAGTCGCTCAACGTCAGCAATCAGACGGTGGCTCAGGCCCTTCGTTCATCGTCTAAATTGGTTAGTGATCATTTGACGGCAAAATTTTTAATTATTTGTTTAATTTTTATAATAAATGCTTTGCACCATTTCTTGATCTCCAAAAATGTGTATATATATAGGTCGTAAGCAGCGATAGCAAGATGGTGAAACGCAAAAGCCCCTTCACAGATAAAGAAAAGGAGGAGTTGCAGGTATATATAATTACTATGTTGGTATCTGTAATGTTTGTACAAAAGTGTAGATATGACGGCGATTGATACGCTATTTTTAAAACTAAGACTAGGAGAATTTGTTGTGCTTTTCATTTCTTACTTCGAATATATAACATGAGTACATATATATATAGTTGTTCTTAGGTGGCTGATTAAGGCATTAGTTTTCTTTAACCACCAACTAATTTATTAATTAACCAACTAATATCTACTAACTACAAACTAACTCATTTCTAGAATAAGCACCAATTTTTTAACACTCCCCCTTAATGCTTATTTGGATAATCCATGTTTTTTGCATAGAATCTCGGTCGAGGTAAAGCGTTTGTGAAAATATCAGCTAGTTGCTCCTCTGTGGCAATATACTATTTGCTTTTTATTGGTAGCTTCACGTAGAAAGTGATACTTGGTAGCAATGTGTTTGGTCCTGCTGTGATGTACTGATTTTTTTGCAATTGCTATCGCTGAATTGTTGTCGCAGTATATCTCAGTTGGACTTTCTTGGTGTTTATCTATGTATCCAAGAATATGCTTAAGCCAAATAGCTTGACTTGTTGTTAGTGCTGCTGCGACTTACTCGGCCTATGTTGATGATTGCGCCACACAGTCTTGCTTTTGATGACCACGAGAACATGCCTTAGCCAAGTGAAAATGTGTAGCCTGAGGTACTTTTCATGTCATCAGTTGATCCAGCCCAGTCACTATCTGTATAGCCAATCAGTCTTGACTCTTCGATATATTCGTATTTGATTCCGTAGTCTTTAGTACCCTGCAAATATCGTTGTATTCTCTTCGCGGCTCCATAGTGAACTTGGCTCGAACTTTGCATGAACCTTGACAGTAGATTGTTGCGTACATGATATCTGGTCTTGTGGTCATTAGATATAGTAAGCTTCCAATCAAGCTTCAGTATGTGGATGCATCTGCATTTGGTGTACCGTCGTCTTTGCTAATTTTTTTGTTCGCTACCATGGGATCAGTAGCCACGGGTTTACAGCCGTCCATCTTGAATCTTTTTAGTAGATTATCTTTGTATTTCTTCTGTGAGATAAATATTCCATTTTTTATTGGGTTACCTCAATGCCGAGAAAATAGCTCATTTGCCCAAGGTCTGTCATCTCAAAGGTCTTCATCATATCTTCTTTGAACTCCTCAATCATCTCCTCATTCATTGTTTTCTGCATAAATAAGATCATCTACAGAAAGAGAGACAATGAGTTTGTTGTCATTACCTTGGGTCTTGATGTAGAGTGTTGGCTCGATTCCGCTTCTTTTGGAACATATGAATGGTGAAGTAGTCATTAATTCGGATGTACCAGGCTCGGGGAGTTTGTTTCAATCCGTAAAGCGCTTTATTTAGTTTTAGAACTTTATTTTGTTATCATTCTGCCACGAACCCTTGAGGTTCGGTGTAGATTTTCTCGTCTAGGTAGCCATTGAGAAATGCTGACTTGACATCAAGCTGGTAGATTCTCCATTTCTTCTGCGCTGCAAGTGCGATTAGAGCCCTTATAGTTTCTAGCCGAGCAACTGGTGGGAAGGTCTAGTTGTAGTTGAAACCTGAAAGTTGTGAGTATCCTTTAGCGACCAGCCGTGCTTTATGTTTTTTGGATTGATCCATCTGGGTTAAGCTTCGTCTTGTAGACACACTTAACTCTAATGACTTTCTTATTGTTTGGTGGATCGACTAACTCCCAAGTTATATTCTTCTCGATCATCCTAATTTCTTCCTTCATGGCTTTTACCCATTCTTTTTCCTTTACTGCTGCTTCAAAGCTTTCAAGTTCCATTGTGGCAAATTTGTATGTCTCGTTGATCTCCCTTAGTGTTCGTACTTTTCTCAATGGTAATTCTGGGGATGACTGTCTGTCGCTTGATGGTGATGATATCCTCGGACTCGAAGGTTGTGGAGCTGGAGGTGATTGTGTATCTTTTGCTTCATCTTCATGTTCTTTTGGTATGGTGTTTTGCCTCCGTGATGCAGGTACCATGATATTTTGGTATTTGACTTTTTCTTTCTCCCAGTTCCATGCAACATTTTCATCGAACTCGACATCTCAATTGATAATTAGTTTACTGGTCTTGAGGATGGAAATTTTGTATCCTTTAGATTGAGAGCATTAGCCGAGGAATATGCCTTTCTCAGATTTCTCCTCCAGTTTGTGTCTCTTTTCTTTTGGGATATGCACATAGCAGATACTCCCAAAGACTCGTAAATGTTGTGCTGACAGCTTTTGTCCACTCCAAGTTTCTAATGGAGTTTTATTTTGTACTGCTTTAGTAGGCACCTGTTGAGTAGATAGACTGCAGTATATACAGCTTCTGCCAAAATTCTTTTGGCATAATCTTTTCCGCGAGCATTGTCCTGGCCATCTCTTGTACGGTTCTGTTTTTCCTTTCTTACATGCCGTTTTGCTCTGGAGCATAGCCGACAGTTAGCTGGTGGTTGACTCCTTCATCCTCGCAGAATTTGTTGAACTCTTTGGATGTGTATTATGTTCCTCTGTCACTCTTAAGTAATTTAATTCTTCTTCCAATCTGATTTTCGACGAGGCTTTTATTTTTTGAAGATAGAGAAGACTTTGGACCTTTCTTTCATGAAGTACACCCAAGTCAATCTTATATAGTCATCAATGAAGAGGATGAAGTACCTATTCTTCTTGAAGGTTGGTGTCCTCATTGGTCCACACACGTCTATATGCACCAGTTCTAGTATTTGTTTGGCTCTTACTACTTGGCTTGAAGAAAATGGTTTCCTATTTGTTTTCCCTCTATACATTTTTCGCAGAGATTGTCGTTCATTTAGATGGCCGGTAGATTTTTCATCATATTTTTCTGATGGAGTAGCTTTAGCCCGTTGAAGTTGAAGTGCCCGAACCTTCAGTGCCATAGCCAGAATTGGTCTTCTTGGGCTTTTAGTGCTGCTTCTATGAACTTTCAACGCAGCGGAAAGTTTCCCCGTTGTTGCATTTTTACTACAGCAATGGGATTATTTTTGTTGTCATAAATGGTGCAAGAGTTGTCTTTGGCGAGTAGTGTGTATCCTCTTTCCACCATTTGTCCCACGCTGAGTAAATTAGTATCAAGTTTTGGTACTAGCAGCACATCTTCAACGAGACGAGAACTTGTTTGAGTCTCGACCTCAATTTAGCCTTTGCCTTCAACTTCTACTAGATCTCCGTTGCTCAACCGAACTTGTGATTTTGCTGATCTATCAATATTTTAAAATTTCTTCTCGTCTCCAGTCATATGGTTGCTGCAGCCGCTATCTAGAAACCAAATATCATTTTTTCTTCTGAAGTTGCATGTGTTGCATAAAATAGCAAATTTTCTCCTATTTCATTTTCTTCAGAGAAATTTGTTTGATATCTTTTGGTGCGGCAATTTTTTCCATATGACCGAATTTACCACAATTTTTGCATTGTTCTTCTCAAGATGGTTTGTCTTTTTGCAAACTCCACAAGGTGGATATTTTCCTTTTTGTTGATTATTATTATTTTCACCTTGATTTTTGTTTTTGCTATTTTCTCCAAATCTTCTCCCCCCAATTCTAGAATTATGAGACTGTAGATTTAGTTTTGACTGAAATGCATTTTCAACTGTATCATTTTCACGCATATTCAGTCTTTTTTCATAGCTTCAAGTGAACCTATTAATTTTGTCACTGACAAATGATCCAAATCTTTAGTTTCTTCAGTCGTCGTGACAATAGGATCATATTTGGCTGGTAGAGTAATTAAAATTTTTCTACCATCCTTTTGTCAATGATACTTTCTCCATATGCTATTAATTGATTTACTACTTCTCTTAATCGAGTATAGTAATCTTTTATGGTCTCAGATTCTTTCCAAATCTCTTCTTAGAGTTTGTAATTTCAGATGACGTACCTTGTCACTACCCTGGTATTCTTCCTTAAGAGTATCACACGCCTCCTTTGATGTCTGTACTCCGCTAATTCGTGGAAACAGGAACTCCGTCATGGCCATTTGCAGTGTGAAAAGGGACAAACTGTCTTTTTCCTTTTCCCGGTCGAATTTTTCTTCGTCCGTCGTAGACAAAGTGGATATTTCATCGGGGATAATATACCCGTTCTCGACAATATTCCATAGCCTTATAGAAGTGGGAATTGGTAGTTGATAGGTGTTTTGAGAAGTGGCCATTTTAAGGATTTAGTATGCTATATAGAAGTAGGAGGATATGTGAAAGTAGGGTATTTTGACAAGATAAGTAAAAATAAGAGGATATTGGAAAATAATTTTGCCCAGCTATTGATCCAACCAGGCTCTGTACCACTGTTGGTATCTGTAATGTTTGTAGAAAAGTGTAGATATAAAGGAGATTGATATGCTATTATTAAAACTAAGGCTAGGAGAACTTGTTGTGTTTTTCATTTCTTACTTCGAATGTACAACATGAGTACATAAATATATAGTTGTTCGTAGGTGGTTGATTAAGGCATTAATTTTCTTTAACCACCAACTAATTTATTAATTAACCAACTAATATATTACTACCTATCAACTCATTTCTAGAATAAAGCATTAATTTTGTACTATACATATATTCATTTTCATCAAGCTAGCAACTATATAGAATGCACATTATTCTTTAATT
>CACSLK010027831.1:10871197-10898564 GCA_902706635.1 Striga hermonthica
ATATATATGAATATTAATTACGTACGAGCTTGGTTAACTTGTTTCATGCAGATGAGAACAGTTATAGCTGAAAATTTACCAGATGACCACTCTCATCAGAAAATCGAGACGATGTTTAATGTGGTTGGAAGGTAAAGGAAATTTTTTTTGCATTGTTCTTTAAAATTTCGATTTTACGGCATGTCAAAATTCGTAATAACCCTCAACGAGTTAATGCATTATGCATTGTTTTTATATTTATTCAGCATCAAGTCTATCAGAATATGTCAGCCACAGGAACACAATGCTTCGCGGTCTAATAATACAGACGTAGTTGTCAGTCATAAGGTATACTATCAATTCAAAAACTATTTATTTTTATTACGTTATATTAAAATTCACGTGTTTTCCGTGTTTTCTATTGTAGCTCCATGCGCTGGTAGAGTATGAGAATGCTGAAACAGCTGAGAAAGCGGTGTGTGTTTTTTTTTAAATAAAATTTAAGAAAAAAATGCGTGTTTTTGTTGAAATGTTTTATAAATTTGTTAATCGTTAGGTTGAAAAGTTAAACGATGAAGGGAACTGGAGGAAAAGCATGCGCGTGAGGCTTATGCTAAAGCATTCGGTATGAGATGAAATTAAGCACTCGTTAATTTCACAAATATATGTATGTAATAATCGATCTTTTTCTTATTCGACTAATAACAACATATTTGACGTAATAAATGGTAATGTGCAGCCTAAGACTGTGACAAAGAGCCGAAAGCTGGAAAATTTCGATGGTTTTGTAGACGACAATGGGTCGATCCATCATTCACCCGAAGATGCCCCTCGGAATAACACCTCAGAAACAGAGGTAAATATTATTTTTGTTTCTACCATTTTTTAAGTACTAATTCGGTTTCACATTTCTAGCTATAATACTGATTTTCCTTTTGCAACAAGTTCAATTAGTTTGTTATCTGATCAGGTAAGTTTCATAATTTTTGGTCGGAAAAAAAAAAATGAACAACTAAAACGAACAGCCTTAAATGGTCTTCATATGATTAACTTTGTTTGGTGTGATGCAGTCGGACGAGAACTCAAAGAAAAGTTGGCCCAGAAATTGGGCCAAGACCAAGCAACGCCATTTTCAAGGCACACGCAGCCCGCCCACACCATCGTCACACTCAATGGGCTTGTGCCCAGGCCAGCAGCCCATGAAGGGCCCAAGAATGCCCGATGGAACACGAGGTTTCACCATGGGCAGGGGTAAACCGCTGGTTGTCCGGGCCCAGTCCAATTAAAGAGATAAACTCTGGTGTATGTATCATCATCATCATCATCATCATCATCATATAATAGAGCTCTTACAAAAGATGTAAACCACATCAAGGGACTGTTATAAAACTGGATTTGTTGAGATTGGACTTGTTGATTGATCATCACATAATTAAAGATCGTCTCATGTGTGCTTGGAGGCTCTGCTTGGGCGCTATTTTTGCAGTTAATTCTATTGAACGAACTTGCTTCGTGTTGTCAACTAGCAAGAGAATTTAAAGCGATAAAGACCCCTTTTGTTTTTTTATACCAAAAACTACGGTTTTTTATTTTATCGATCGAATTATGCATCAATTTCCTTTCCATCTCTTTTCTTCTTCTCTCTTTTCTTTTTATTTTTTGTACTCTGTCTATCTAACTAATTTGTCTTTTTTTTCCTTATAAAGTGACAGAATTGGTTGCCTAAATTAAGATCTTGAATATATAATTTGGTATATACGAAATCTCTCTATATATTTGTTGTCAAACGAGAATTAACAACTATATAATCAATATGGATTTGTAATAAACTTAAGATAGAGCAATAAAAGCTTGTATGAGCGGTGAAAGGAGATAGAATTTTTCTGGATATTATTGTATGTGTCTCTCTTGGCTGGCTTGGAGAACTGTTTTCTCCTTTTATATTTATTTACAACATTTATCTAATATGTAATCATTACACAAGAATAGTCAACGGCGGCTAATTGCCATTCATTTTGATAACGTGCCACTTGGCCAGGTGTAATGATGAGTTGTGCTGAGTTGGCACCGCCTGATGAGGATCGTGTGTTTTGACTGTCGATAAGCCACAAACCAGTGCCTTGAATCGCCGATAGTTGCCTAGAGGTTCACAAACCGCACCCCGCTAAACGATATAATTGCTATAGAATCTTGGTGAAAATCTAAAGCAAAGAGGATGAACAAAAGTTCTTGAGTTCTTATTAATTCTTCAATGATGATAAATAACATGGGGGTTGGTCCTTTATATAGGCACCAAATTATATCTAGTCCTAATCTACCTAGGGAAATAATAAGCAATAAAATATTGAGTATCCTAAACAAGCTAGAAAATATAATACTAGAAGGAAACTAGATAACTTGGCTTGCACTCCAAGTCTTTCTCTCTCTCTTGCTCTCGCGCACGCACGCCCTCGGTTGGTCGCCGCCCTCGCCCATGCCCTAGCCCTCGCGGACTAGGGCTCCGTCCCTTTCGCGCGCGTGTCGCCCATCCGGCGTGCTGCGCACGCCATTGCTACCCGCCGCCTCAGCGCGCGCGTGCCCCCCCGCCATACCGCAGTCCTCAAGGACTGCGGCCTCGCGTCCCGCGCGTCCAGCCCCGCCCAGCGTGTCGCGCACGCCTATGCCCCCGGGTGCTGCTTCGCGCGCGTGCTGTCCAACCTTCCCGCATGCCTCGAGGCATGCGGCTTCGTCCGTTGCGCGTGCATCCCTTGCGCCCGGTCTTTCCGCGCGCGCACGCATCGACCCTGCGCCACGCACGGCTGGCCCGTCTATGCCACGCATGCCAGCCGCGTTCACCGCCCGTGTGTCCGCGTGCAGCCTATCCCTGCCCATCTCGTGCGCACTTCGCTCTAGCACGCGTACTTCTGCCGTCGCTCGTGCTTGCCTCTTGCGTGCGTGGTAGGCCCGGCTGGCCGCGTTCTTGAGCTGCCTAGCCACTTCCGCATCACCGCCTTATGGCGTCGGTTTAGCGAGTCATAGATATCGGTTCGAGCAGTTGTAATCGATATACCGTATCCGACATGTAGTAACCGACATGTCATAACCGACGTGAGATATCGGTCAATCGACGACGATGTCGGTTCATAACGAATTTTACCCGACAAGTGATTGTCTCGAAATTAGTGTCAGAGCCTCGAGATCCGTAAAGGCATCATCTACTTCATAAGATTTCGACCATCCTTCTACTAAACATAATCAAGTGGTCAGCGTCGCCTAATTCGGTTCACTGAAAATGATGTCAACAAGGTGGCCCCCAGCATTAATGGTTGTCTTGAAAGAGACGAGCAATGATGCTGATGATTCCCTGATACCCATTTAATCTTTGGCAAGGGAGACATGTCGGTTTTGCGAATGTTTTTCCGATATCTTCACACTTGGCTGAAATAATACTGAGAGTTGAAACGGCACAATTTATTAGGATTAATTGCAACGTTTACTGATAGGGGTAACGGTCTTTTTTATTAGGCCACGTAACCGTTGATAATAGGCACGACTCTCAAGAGTTGCGTCGACTCGCGAATTGAGAACGTGTGGCCTACGCGCCCCTATTTCTTTTGGTTTCCAACGGTCGCTATTGAATTCAGGGCTTAGTATAAATAGGAAATCTTCTCTTGAGATCTACTTTACTTTGTAATAAACTTAAGATAGAGCAATAAAAGCTTGTATGAGCGGTGAAAGGAGATAGAATTTTTCTGGATATTATTGTATGTGTCTCTTTTGGCTGGCTTGGAGAACTGTTTTCTCCTTTTATATTTATTTACAACATTTATCTAATATGTAATCATTACACAAGAATAGTCAACGGCGGCTAATTGCCATTCATCTTGATAACGTGCCACTTGGCCAGGTGTAATGATGAGTTGTGCTGAGTTGGCACCGCCTTATGGCGTCGGTTTAGCGAGTCATAGATATCGGTTCGAGCAGTTGTAACCGATATACCGTATCCGACATGTAGTAACCGACATGTCATAACCGACGTGAGATATCGGTCAATCGACGATGATGTCGGTTCATAACAAATTTTACCCGATAAGTGATTGTCTCGAAATTAGTGTCAGAGCCTCGAGATCCGTAAAGGCATCATCTACTTCATACGACTTCGACCATCCTTCTACTAAACATAATAAAGTGGTCAGCGTCGCCTAATTCGGTTCACTGAAAATGATGTCAACAAGGTGGCCCCCAGCATTAATGGTTGTCTTGAAAGAGACGAGCAATGATGCTGATGATTCCCTGATACCCATTTAATCTTTGGCAAGGGAGACATGTCGGTTTTGTGAATGTTTTTCCGATATCTTCACACTTGGCAGAAATAATACTGAGAGTTGAAACGGCGCAATTTATTAGGATTAATTGCAACGTTTACTGATAGGGGTAACGGTCTTTTTTATTAGGCCACGTAACCGTTGATAATAGGCACGACTCTCAAGAGTTGCGTCGACTCGCGAATTAAGAACGTGTGGCCCACGCGCCCCTATTTCTTTTGGTTTCCAACAGTCGCTATTGAATTCAGGGCTTAGTATAAATAGGAAATCTTCTCTTGAGATCTACTTTACTTTCATCTTCTTCTCGCAATCGTCTTTTTTGCTTTCCTCGTGAATTAATCGTCTCTCAATTGTACTCAGAACATCTCAGATATACGAACTACTTCCTGTGGTAAGAATTTCTCTTTGTATTTCGTTTATTTACTCCGACTTCTCTTTCTTTTTCTCGACATCATGAGTGTATCGTGGGTGTCTTCTGGTGACGATGAACTGGATGTGATGATGATCAACATGGTCCACTCTGGGGAGATGGAATTGTTGTCTGAGTATAACCAGTGGGACCCGATATTTGTCGAACGGTTGAATATTCGGCTAAACGATAGCGAGGGGGACAAAATCATAGAGAAAAACGCCATCGATGACTCAAGATTCTGGAGGTGACCCATTAGGAGATGGCCGGACCCCAAACTTACATCCCATGGTGAACCGAGTATCCTTACTGATGCCGACGTTGTTATGTTGCGGAGTGAAATCCGAGTCCCCACGTCGGTACATTTGTTTGCCCCATACCCAGGTAAGAGGATTACATGTCCTCCACCCAAATGCGTCGGTGTGTTCGCTGAGGGTCTGAGATCAGGCTTGCGATTCCCTTTGCCGCGCATAATTACTGAATGTTTGCGGGACTGGGAATTTCCGATATGTCAGATCACTCCAAATTCATGGAAGCGTATTATCGGACTACTGGTGCTCTTCGCCGAAAAGAATTGGGATTTACCGTCGGCGAAGGATATGAGGAGCATGTTTACATTCCGGAAGAGCCCAGATAGACAAGTGTCTGATCCACTTCTCACTTTTTCCATCGTCGGTAAACCCCAACCAAGAGTCAAGGTTGGCGAATTAATAATGGAGGTCCCCGACACATTACACGGCTTCCAAGAGGAATGGTTGTGGGTCGGTGGGGATATGCAGTGCCCCGATTTCGCTAATGATCTTCTCGCCGATGGGACAAGCATCCCAATGGCTATTAAATCTGGTTATTGTAAGTTGTTCACCATTTTCTTCATTTCGGTTATTAATATCTTGTTTTTTGTTTTCGCTAACAGGTGGACTTTTGTGACCTTGTAGAAAAACCAACGGGAAAGAGAGAACCCAAGTTCGAAGGCTTACTGTACGATCGGGTGGACAAGTTGTTCGAAGTTTCTCACAATAAGCGACGATATCAACGGCTTGTGAAAGATTCCCGATTAGAGCTAGCTGGTTTGTCTCCTGGGATACTTGATTCTTCATTTCAACCAGGTAATTTTCTCACTCATTCTGTCTTATCTCTTGCATGGGTGAGGTCGGTCTAACTTTAAATTCTCTGTAACAGTCTATTATCCACTGCTGGGATACTTCGGTTTTGGAGATCCCGTAGAGGCAGGAGAACATCGGAGGCGTAATCCGAATTTAGATTTGAAGAACAAGGTCAGAAAGAACAAAAACCTTCGATCTACAGAGATGGCCGGGCGCATGAACCTTCTGAAGTCATGGAAGAAGAACCCCAACCGTTCTCAAAGCGCTGTTGGTGAACCATCGTCCACAAGGGTGGAACCGTCACCGGCGATCGTTAGTGAGCCGTTGGTTACCGACGTCCCACCACTTGAAGTCGCTCCAATTCAACAAGTGATGACGTCGGTAGAGGAGCCTACTGTGGAGACCGACATCATGCGAGAGGTGTCGGAAGGGCCGCTTCTTAACGTGGTCCAACGGCGTAAGAGATCCAGCGTGTCGCATGTAGCCGAGAGGATGAAGAAAAAACCAAACACCGGCACCGGTAAAGATAAGGAGGAGGAAGAGCCTGAAATTATCTTGAGGGACTCCTTCCTTAAGATTAATGAGAAGAAGGCGGCGGAGCTGACGTTACCGGAAGGGGTGTTTGACCCTTGGTTCTCGATGTTCCAAACAGTCGCTGAGCCAAAGGTTACGATTAACCACCGGGTCCCCAGTGAAGCGGTTAAGGCGGCGAAAGTCCCTTTGATGTCGTGGGACCCGAAGACCCATGCTGGAATTGCATCTCTGCCTGACGATAAAAAATTTAGCTACGCCCGAGGTTGTTTAGGACGGGCGCTGGTGAGCTTTATTGCTGCCGAAGAAAGTTATCGGGGTAGAGTGCACGAATTGGATGAGAAGCAACACGAGCTGAGCTTGAAGGAAGGCGCAATAGCTTCCTTAGAGGATGAAAAGTCTCGTTACGAGGCATCTATGTCGGAGAAGGATGCTCAGCTGACGGCGGCGCAAACCGAAGTGAGCGCATTGAAAACCGAAAAGGAAAATCTTTTACTGGCGCATGACCTCATATCGGTTCAGCTGGCCAAAGTTGACGAAACAGCCAGAGAAAAAGATGAGCAACTCATGAGGCTGAGGGCGGAGCTTCAAGCTGTTCGCAAGGACCGATCTAAGAAGGACGCCGAACTGATCCGAAGTCGCGAGGCCCATGAGACTGCTATGAGCAAACTTCGTCAGGAAATGAAAGCTGCAGCCGAACTCAAATTTCAAGAAGGTGTTGACGTCGGTAAAAAGGCTGTGATTGAATCCGACAAGGCGTTTAGTGCAGATGCGATAACTGAATGGGACTTGGAGTTGAATGCCGCATTGACAGTTCGTTGGGTGATCGATAGAGTGGAAAACGGCATCTACACTATCGACGAATTGCGCGTCTTTCTTCTCCACAAAATGGAAAAACATCGGCTTAACCCCGGGATCAAAAATGCTCATATTCCGGCCGACCAAGATGAACGAGACTTTGCCGACCGACTTTTGAAACAGAAGGAGAGTCGGATGTTGGAGTTAGACATGGTGCCGCTGTCGGAAGAGCGCAGGGCTAAGATCCTTCGGGCCTTTGTCAACATGGTCCTTGAAGTGGAGAAGATGAAAAAACCCGATCTGGCGAACATGTGTATTGAGACGATTGCCGAGGCGTTCGTCGTCGAAACTTTAGAGGGCTTATCCGACGAGGAGTTAATGGAGGCAATCACTGGCTTTGCCTTGAGGAAAGTGGCTGAGGATGACGCCAAAGCCAAGGGGTGGCTGACCAAACTGATCCCCTCCGACGACGACCGAGTCTTACACGATGACGATGTCGTCATTATAAAAGAAAGTGACGTCGTTCGGGCCATGGAAGAAAAGGAGGAGGAGGTGATGCAACGCCTGGGTGAGAGGTTGATAACCCATCTGGAGGCAGCGGACAAATGCAAAGCCGAAGCTGGGAACTCCCAATCTTTCACAGCCGGGGAGGCTTCGTCGTCGGGGACCCAAAAGGATGCATAAAATTCGTTCTCTGTTTTCCCTTTTCCTTTTTCTTTTTTTTTTTTTGTTTGTTTTGAATCGCATGTAATGACAATTTCTTATGATTAATGAAATTTAATGTTTTGGATAAACGAACGTTTACTGGATCATGCTCGTAATTACTCCGATATAATACTTAATACATTATCTTGCTTTGAGTTTGGTTAAATTTTTGGTGTCGGCACAGTTCATAGTTTATCCGACATCTGCAAACTCTTTATTGGAACAAGTCATAAAAGACTTGCTTTTTACTGTAAACATTTATTGTGAGCTCATCAAATCAACGTCGGGATTCGATATTATAGAGCATAAACCTCCCCAAACCAACTTCAGGGCTTGGAAGTATCCGGCTTTGTCGCGTTTGGCCAGGTCATACCATCTTCAGGGTATGAAACAAGTTTAGCCTTAGCAACGAGGACCGATTTATTGTGGTCCGAGTGATCGGACAAATTATAGAGGTTCGTCACACAAATTTTATTGATAGCAAAATATGGTTCTTGTACATGAGTAGGACAAAAACTTTTTTACACGTCGAGGACAGAACTCTGGCCTTCAGGCTTACTGGTAGTACTTCTTCAGATAGGTTGTATGCCAAGGATACTGAAGGAGAACACCGTCTAAAGTTTCAAGTCGGTAGGTGCCATTAGAAATCAAGCGATTTACTTTAAAAGGTCCCCCCCACTTCGGTTGTAACGGGCCGACATTGGCCCCAGTGACTCTTTTCAGCATAAGGTCTCCTTTGACAAATGAGCGTGGTTTGAGTCTTGAGTTGATGTACTTTTCACTACGTAGCTTATAGGCGGCATTTCGAATTTCAGCGTCAGTCCGTAACTCATCAACTAAATCGAGGCTGACTTTCAAGTTTGCCGAGTTGGTTTCTTCAGAGAAGTGAGTGACCCGATATGTCGGAGAAGCAAGTTCAACTGGTATTACAGCTTCAGTCCCGTAAGCTAACGAAAACGGAGTTTCTCCAGTCGAATTTCTCGTCGTCGTTCGGTAAGACCAGAGGACAGAAGGCAACTCGTCAGGCCATGATCCCTTTGCAGCTTCAAGCCGAGTTTTCAGACCATTCTTGATAATCTTATTTACGGCTTCTATCTGTCCATTTGCTTGTGGGTGATAGGGTGACGAGAAGAAGTGCTTGATGCCGTAATCTTCACAAAAGTTTTCAAATCGCTTTCCTTCAAATTGGCGACCGTTGTCGGTTATGATGGAGTTCGGTACCCCAAACCGACAAACGATTGATTTCCATACAAAATCGATCATCTTTTGTTCCGTGATGGTTACAAGAGGCTCGGCTTCAACCCACTTAGTGAAATAATCGGCGGCTAAAATAGCAAACCGAACACCTCCTTTTGCTGTTGGAAGTGGGCCGATCAAATCAATTCCCCATTTTGCAAACAGCCACGGGCTATAGATTGACTTGAGGGGTTCAGGATGTTGATCAACGTTTGGGGCAAATATCTGGCATTTGTGGCATTTTCGTACCCAGTCTGCGGCATCTTTTCTGATATTCGGCCAGTAATAGCCTTATCGGAGAATCTTGTGGGATAAGGCTTGAGCTCCTTGATGAGTACCGCAGACTCCTTCGTGTACTTCTTGAAGAACTCGTTAAGCATCAATCTCTGATAAACACTTAAGCAATGGGGTAGAATATCCACGCTTATATAACGTTCCCTGATCAATAGTGAAATGAGCAGCACGAATACGAAGAGTGCGAGCTTCTTTCGGGTTTTCAGGTATGGCCCCGGTTTGAAGATAGTCGACGATCGGATCCATCCACGTCGGATTTGAAGTTGATGAGGCGGCGTCAGCCATGATAACATCGGTAGAGACTGTTGATGAGGTTGCCTGTTGAATAATTTGTACGAACTCAACATTATTCAAATCGGTCAATGAGGCCAAACGTGAAAGGGCATCTGCCTGAATGTTGGATGACCGAGGTATATGCTCCAACGTCATTTTAAACCGTGTAAACTTCTTCTTTACGAGATCAAAATAAGGCAACAACCGTGGTTCTTTAACTTCATAAGTACCATTGATATGACTGACTAGTAACTGAGAGTCGGAAAATATTCGGAGGGAGGAAACATTCATGGATTCGGCGAAGCGTAGGCCTGATAAGAGGGCCTCATACTCAGCTTCGTTGTTGGTAGCCGGAAAGATGAATGCTACAGAGTAGCAAAACACTTGCTGATCAGGACTAACTAAGACAATCCCTCCTCCAGCTCGTATGGCGGTAGACGATCCATCGACGTAAAGAGTCCATGTTGGATCTTCAATGGATGCACTGACAATTGGAGTAAATTCAACAATGAAGTTAGATAATACTTGAGCTTTGATAGCGGTTCGTGGTCGGTACTGAATATCAAACTGTCCCAATTCTATCGCCCACTTAATCATTCTTCCCGACGTGTCAGGTCGGTGAAGGACTTGTCGGAGGGGATACGTTGTAAACACGATAATCGAATGTTCCAGAAAATACGGGCGCAACTTCCGTGCAGTGATGATCAGAGCAAAGGCTAACTTCTCCATATACGGATATCGCAATTCAGCATCATGTAAAGCCTTGCTAACGTAATATATTGGGAACTGTTGAAGCACATCTTGTCGTATAAGAACAGGACTGACAGCAACGTCACTTACACCAAGGTACAAATACAGAGGCTCATCAGGAAGTGGTTCTGCAATGTCGGTAACCGTGAGAGAACTTCTTTGATGTTGTCAAAAGCATTCTGACATTCCATGGTACATTCGAACGGTTTCTTCTTTTTGATAGCGTCAAAGAACGGCTTGCAATGATCCGTAGACTTTGAAATGAATAGATTGAGAGCTTCCAGTCGACCAGTTAAATCTTGGACACCCTTGATAGATGTCGGGGGAGCCAGGTCAAGTATGGCTTGAATCTTGGCGGGATTGGCCTCGATCCCTCTCTGCCTCACCATGTATCCTAAAAACTTCCCTGATCTGACTCCGAAAGTACACTTCTTGGGGTTAAGCACCATAGAATATTCTCAGAGAATATCAAAAACCTCGAAAAGATGGGCGATGTGATCAGAGGCCTGTTCCGATTTCACTAACATGTCGTCCACGTAAACTTCCATCGCGTGGCCGATCAATCGAGCAAACATCTTGTTGACCAACCTTTGGTACGTGGCCCCTGCATTCTTCAACCCAGAAGTCATCATGACATAACAATAAAGGCCTCGAGCTGAGTAGAACGAGGTATTTTCAGCGTCATCAGGATGCATGGGAATTTGATTATAGCCGGAATAGGCATCCAAGAAACTCATAAGTTGATGTCCCGATGTAGCATCTACCATGTAATCAATGTGGGGAATAGGGTAGCTATCTTTCGGGCACGCTTGATTTAAATCTGAAAAATCTATACAGAGACGCCAAAGGCCGGTGGCTTTTCTGACCAAGACAGGATTTGATATCCACGTCGGGTATTTGGCTTCTTTGACGAACTTATTGTCTATGAGCTTGTTTACATCCTCTTCAAGGGCCTTCTGGCGATCCGGGCCGAACTTCCGGCGTTTTTGGATAACGGGCTTGACTGTTTTATCCAAATTCAAGCGATGACATGCTTTCTGCGGGTTAATTCCTTTCATACCTTCATGCTTCCAAGCGAACACATCGGAGTTTAACTGAAGGAATTGAATTAAGCTTGATCGAATGGGTTCTTGAAGGTTAGCTCCAATGCACAGTGATTTTTGCTGAGTCGATCCATCCACGTAAATGGTTTCGATATCTTCAACCGGTTCCGCTCGGACATGATGATTTCCATCCTTGAACTGCATCCGTGGATCCATATCATCGTGTATTTCTATGTCTCTCTCATGAAAAGGTTGTTCTTGATCAAGGACTCCAGTTAATGTTTCAGGCAAAACCGACGTCATAGAGATATCGGTATCCGTAAGAGGCATGTCGGTACCTGCTCGAGGCATGTTGGTATCTGGAATGAACTGATCGGTTCTTTCAGCATCAAAAGTTGAATTGTTCAGCTCAACGGAGTTATCAGCATCCTGCTCTTCAATCATATGAAAGTTACGCGAGGTTGAGAGCAACATCAGACTTCGGGCTTCTCGTTGATCTCCGTAATGAGTGCCTTCCCCTTCAATGGTGGGAAACTTCAGGGCATAATGAAAAATTGACACAGCAGCACGAAGTTTGTAGAGTGCAGTTCGTCCTATTACAGCATTATATTCGTTCTGGACATCCAAGACTTTGAAAGTCTCCATAATGATCTTGGATTTTGGTCCAAAGCCGCCAAACCGAATAGGGAGTAGTATTTCGCCGACAGGGCAAGAAATGCTTCCATTGAAACCTTGAATTTGGTCGTTGCAAGGCCTAATGTCTGCTGGGTCCAAACCCAATTTTTGAACGTGCGAAGCATCAAAATACTTGAGTAAGCTCCTGTGTCGACCAAAATCCGATGAACAGGAATCCCTCCAATCGGGGTCGTTATGATAAGAGCGTCGGAATGAGGATGAGCAAATAAATTGGCATCTTCGATACTGAATGTGATAAAACAATTCCGTTTGTTGATGGTATCTCAAAGATCAACATTCATGACTCGTTTCTCGGCATTCTGTGCCTCCCGGGCATAGGCTTTGACTTTCCGTCGAGAAGTATCTAACTGCTTGTTATTGGAATTGACTCGAGGTATGCAGTGTGAAGAGTCTAAGGCGTCATATGTCCTGGACTTCCTGCAGTTATCAGTCGAGGTTCCGACATGAGTAGAAAACGTGAAAACCTCCTTATCGTTTGCGCGAGCTCTTTTCTGGTTAACAGGTCGGTTATCATCATCTTCATCATCTGAAAGATCCAAGGGCCTTCCTTTCCGGCGGTTATCAAAATTTCGAAACTTTTGAAGCTGAGGTTGTCCAATTAACCGTAAGAGTGCTGACAAAAGACCAAGACACTCATCGGTATTATGTCCCGGAGACTTGTGGTATGCACAGTACCGAGTTTTGTCTAGCTTGTCTTCGGGGGTTCTCACAGGCCTCGGGTCTGGAATAATCCCTTTTCCTTTTAGTTCTTCATATATGGTGGCTGCTCCGGCGGAATAAATGGCCTGATAGTCTGTCCTAACGTTGTCTGAATACTGATCACGAGCAGCCCGTGACTCTGGAGTATTTTCATATCCTTTGGAGGAGTTCCGAAACTGTGCTTTTCCAAAGTTCTTCTTATTCTTCTTTTTGGCGTCCGGTTTAGTCTTGCTTTCTTTCACCGAGAAGTCGAAACTGGGAACCGACATTGATTCTTCGGCAATAATAAATTTTTGAGCTCGCACAAGAAATTCTTGAAATGTAGCAGGTTTATTTTGGCACAAGGTCCAGCGAAACATCGAGTTGGGCTTCAGTCCAGCAATGGCAGTTACTAACAAGGTTTCAGGGTGACAAGGCTCCACGTTCTGAATTCGGTCATTGAACCGAGACACGTAGTCTTTAACAGTCTCGTCGTCCTTTTGCACAATGTTGGTAATTGATTCTTTCGGAATGAGACAAATTTGAGCACCGATAAAGTGCGATCGGAAGGCCGCACGTAACTGTTGCCATTTCCAAATTGAATGAGGTGGGAAAGTATAGTACCATTTTTGTGCTCGTGGCCCCAGTGTAAGCGAAAACATCCGACATCTCAAAGCATCTGAAGCACCATGCAAATCCATCCAGGATGTATAATGGCCCAAGTGGGCATCTGGATCCGATGTCCCATCATACATGCCGATTTGCGGGATTTTTACCTTAATAGGAAGCGCCTCCGCGGTAAGTTCCGGAGCTAAAGGTGAATCTGCTTCAATAACGACATTTCCCGACATCGTGACATGTCGGGGAGAGTCTTCCTGCGACTTCTGTCGAGTCTCAAGCTCAGCCAAGCGTTTACGAAGAGCTTCAATTTCTTCCGCGCTATGTCTTGAAAGACGATTCCGTTCAATCTGGCGTCGCAAATCTTCACGAGCGTGAGGAGCTGATGAAACGGGTCTAGGACGTGGCGAAATTCTTTGGTGATGAGCAGAATGGCTTTCAGCGGTTATTTCCTGCACAGGGGGCTCCTCCAGGGCTTGAATGTTCGTTATTGGGTTAGCAGTTACATGAGGTAACTCTTCTCGACGTGGAGAAGTATGGTGAGGTTGCGACGTAGCATGAGATGCTGCCGCATGTGTTTCAGGGTCATGACGAGTGTGGGTTGGATGTTCTGTTGGATTAGTGGTTAACGGCATCGATAACGGTACCGTATTCGTGACCGGAGGAGGTGGTGTTGCACGCCGCGGAGAATGGTTAGTCGATTGGCTCTGGCCAGGATGAGTTATGTGGTCTCGACCAGACTGCGACATGATGGCTTTGAGCGTGAAAATGGCTTTAACAGCGAAAGTTAACTTCACAACGTGATATGGCCCCGCCCTTCTTCTAGCGCCAAACTGTTGTCAAACGAGAATTAACAACTATATAATCAATATGGATTTGTAATAAACTTAAGATAGAGCAATAAAAGCTTGTATGAGCGGTGAAAGGAGATAGAATTTTTCTGGATATTATCGTATGTGTCTCTCTTGGTTGGCTTGTAGAACTGTTTTCTCCTTTTATATTTATTTACAACATTTATCTAATATGTAATCATTACACAAGAATAGTCAACGGCGGCTAATTGCCATTCATCTTGATAACGTGCCACTTGGCCAGGTGTAATGATGAGTTGTGCTGAGTTGGCACCGCCTTATGGCGTCGGTTTAGCGAGTCATAGATATCGGTTCTAGCAGTTGCAACCGATATACCGTATCCGACATGTAGTAACCGACATGTCATAACCGACGTGAGATATCGGTCAATCGACGACGATGTCGGTTCATAACGAATTTCACCCGACAAGTGATTGTCTCGAAATTAGTGTCAGAGCCTCGAGATCCGTAAAGGCATCATCTACTTCATACGACTTCGACCATCCTTCTACTAAACATAATCAAGTGGTCAACGTCGCCTAATTCGGTTCACTGAAAATGATATCAACAATATTTTAATTCAAAACATGTTGAGCTAAGTGGCAGATTATCACGCTTCGGATGCTGACATGGTAAAAAATTATTTTTTGTAATGTTGTTACGTATTCATTTTTGTACTGGAGTTAGACTTGGTATTTGACATAAATAAATTTTCGCAAACTTGGTAAGTGTATATCTAATTTTGTTTTTTTTTTTTTTTCTCTCAGTACATATTTCCTTCTTAGTTTAATGAAAGTAGCAAGCTTACCATATTATAATTTTCTCTCATATTTCTCTCCTAAAACTATTTACAAATCACTTCCTGCACTGTCTATTTTTTTCATCAATTAGTCCATCGAAATTTATAAATAAGAAATTTATTATAGCAATAACATTTATAATATATTTCTTAACTCAATACCCGTGTAGTACACGGGTATTATACTAGTACTTATTTAATTTGATGCATAATTTGTGCTCCTAATGAACACACAAGGCTCTGTAATTCTTCGGTCTAAAGTTCTTTCTCCCTTCTGACTGTATCTTCACGTAGCAAAAAAATGATGGGAAAATATTGCGTACCCTAATAGGAGGAGAGATGACTAATATATATAAAAGTGACTTCAGATCTGGTACGTCCATCAAATATCAAGATTAATGGTGCAAATATGTTTGACAATTAAATAAAGGTCTAGACCAATAGGATACTTAATTGTGAGTCCAATGCTTTTGGGTCACATGCATATTCTTTCATTCTCCCACTTGGTCCAAACACCCTTAATATAATGGTATAACATTAGATGTGCATAAACAAATCTCATTATGACATATATCACAATAGACTATGACATGACAAGCCATATACTGAGAGTTATGCCAGTTGTACACTCTCGATTCGCATACTTTCTTGCATATACTATTGGACTACCAGTTCAACACACCAAAGTTCCATATGTAACACCCCGCCTAGACTTACTAAAATTAGAGTAAATTTTTTGCGCTATAAAAGGAAAGCTCTTATTTAATTTTCAAAAACTCATATTAATTTTTCGAAAATACTTTAACTTTAATATGCGGGATGCTACTCAACCTTAATATTAAATTTTTAATCTTTAATATCTTTAAACTACTAGGCATGCAACCGAGTATAATTCATTACTCTAAACATCTCAGGATTTAAGCATGCATAGACTGAAATTCTAGATACTGAAATACTGAGTGCGGAAGTAAGTGCAAGCATGCACCAACAAAGAATAATAATAACTCAAATATGTTCAAATATACATGACATGTTTACTGAAAACCTTACTATGACCATCACCACATCATCGGCTCACGCTCTACGCTCGACACTGTCACCTGAAAAATGGTTAGTGGGGGGAGTGAGCATAAATGAATCAACGATGCTCCGCTGGAACCGGCACTAAAATATACAGTTAATATAATAACATATCATGACATCGGCATATATGCAAGTACTTACTGGGTCAACAGAAACAATACGATGATGAACATTTTATTAATGGATCGAAGATTAAGCATTCATCCAATAAATACTTACATCGGCAACTATCTATAGCTGCTACATAACTGATTGCCTATAACTGTTGTTCAGCTGACTGACTATAATGGCTGCTCGGCTGGCTGACTATAATTGCTACTCAACTGATAATGGTTGCTCGACTGGCTGACTATAATTGTTGCTCAACTGACTTACTATAATGGCTGCTCGACTGGCTGACCATAATTGCTGCTCAACTGACTAACTATAATGGTTGTTAAACTGACTAACTATAATGGTTGCTCGACTAGCTGACTATAATTGCTGCTTAACTGACCAACTATAATGGTTGCTCGACTGGGTGACTATAATTGCTGCTCAACTGACTAACTATAATGGCTGCTTGACTGGCTGACTATAATTGCTGCTCAACTGATTAACTATAATGGCTGCTCGATTGGCTGACTATAATTGCTGCTCGGCTGACTGACTATAGCTGCAACATTGCAACTAAACATACATCTGATGATAAGCACATGTCGCCCTAAGAATACATCTAATATAATAAAACCCATCACAACCTAAGCATACATCTAATATGGTAGTATACATCACAAAGGCGTATAAACAAATATATTGTCTATAACTGGTGCTCAACTGCTATCTATAATTCCTGCTCAACTGATTGCTTAACTGACGAGAAGGACACTTGGTCTTCACACTGTCGAAAAGCAACTGTAGGACCTAATGTCTAGGTCGTTGCCACATACTAGGCCAAAGTTAACTCGTATGCACTTCTAAGGTCGGAGCTTAACTCACAACTGTACTAGAGTCCTTGATACTAACTGGGATTTTCGAAACATTGGATTATGATGAAACCTATCTCTAGGTCAAATCCCTTTAGGGAAGAATTTTCTAACCTCGCCTAACTTAACTCAAAGGTGCACTAGAATTCTTATCTAATCTAAACTAGCATTCAGTTCACTTAGCTAGAAAGGATCTACTCGCTAGGAAATTACCCCTATTAGGGTGGACTCTTACATACATACCTCAGCCAGGATGTTACGATTATAGAAAATGTAGTACCCAGTACAGGGTCCCCACCTGATATGCTGAAATGCAAGTGCTGAATGGTTTGCAACTATCGGAGGCTCAACTCTCCACAAACTACAAAATATATATGCACCAAATATGTTCTAAGTACTGAGCTTAAACTAAAAACTTGAATCTTATTATCTTATCTGTCTAACCTTGCTCACTCGGCTTTAAAAATCATTTTAGGGATTTACGAGCTGATTTTGAAAATTTATTGTCCTTGAGGCATACTAGAGTTCTCTGAAATATTTCTAAGTCTATAACTATATTCTGACTGGCTTTCAATCTGACAGGTTCAGAAAAATACTGAAAGTCTCAGTTCACGCTCAAACCGATGTTCCGATCAGAAACTCCCGAATCGTCTGGAATGCCCGGACATATTTGGCTAAACTGAAATAAATCCGACTGAAATTTATCTGAAATATATCTGGATCTTAAATATATTTAAAATTTATATCTGAAATTTCTCGAACCATCTAGACTGCCCGGACTGATTCGGCTAAACTAAAATTCCCTGCGAACCGTCTGAACTGGTTCTACTGAACTGGACCAACGGCTGACTCAGAGTCGGTCTATCATTCGCTTGACTATGTGCAACTCGGTTTGACCGTGGTTCGGGTTGGCGTGGCAACTCGGGCAGGCACGAACTCAACTGACACGGCTTAGCCGAGGCACGGGTTTGAAACGGTGCCACGGTCACTGACGCAGGGGAATGCTTGGACCACGTCTAAGAATACGACACGTAGAAGGTAGTTCGGATGGACTCGATGCACAGGCATGCACTCGGTGGATTGACTCGAATTCGGTGCACGGGCACGCACTCGGCGGTTCGGCTCCAATGGTCAGACGAGAGTCGAACACGTGTAAGGGATGAAGATACGCGTTATGAACTAATGCTACGACGTCTAATATTATTTAAACGGTACTAGGGTTCGATCTACTAAACTCAGATCCGAAAATTACCCGGCTATCGGAACTGGATAAAACTAGGGTTTCTAATTCTCGAATATCCTAACTCATTCAAAGTTGATACTTAAAATATACTTTCTATGTGATTTATACTGATTTTATAATCAACAACTGCAGCTAAAATCTCAACCGGCCAATTTCTACAATTATTGCGTTTTATCGGCTAAAGTCCCGATTTTTAAACTATACCAAACGACATCAAAAAATTATGAAATTTTAACCACATCATCCTCAACATATTTATGATTTATGGTCAAATTATCACATCTAAATTCAGCCCCTAACTCATCAAACAAAAAACGAGCATTAAGGAGTCCAATTTCGCAAAATCAATTCGTCTATCAAACGAACTCCAAAATATTCTCAAATTCGCACCTAAGCCTCAAGACATCGATACGAATTTTATAAAGTTCATTTCATCATTTTATCGCACTTATATCAAAGGCTCGATAAATCCCATTAAATAAAAATCGTTCAAATCACCCAATTCATCAATTTTATATTATCTCATTAAACATATCTAAGCTCATGGAGAAGGGTTCAAGCCATTTTACCTAAAATCGGGCTCGAATCGGAGATCGAAAAAATTGAAAAACCCAAGGAAATGGGTCGGTGACGCGAATCGGGCCGGAGCTAGGGCTGTGGGCCACGGATTCGGGTAAGCTGGGTCGGACCGGGTCAGCTCCAGGCGCTAGAGCAAGTCAACTCGGATCGGGTCAACTCAGTGCCAAGTTGACTGGGTCTGAACCTGCCGAGTCTCGGGTCGACAATGGCTAAGAGGCAGCGCACGACCGCGAGGATGCCGGAATCGGGGTTGGTTGCAGTGGACTCGGGCTGGACCGGGCTGAACTCGGCTGACTCGGTCGCTGGACTCACCGAGGTCGCGCGTGCTAAGCTATACGGGCACGCGGGTACAGGTACAAGGAGGAGATCACGTCGCTGGACTCGTGGTCGCCGGACTGAGGCGGAAATGGAGCTGCAGTGCTGCTGCTCGGGACCTGAACGGCGGGCACAGGTGGAATTCAAGAGTGACTCGGGCTGGGAGGTGCGTAACTCGCGAAATCGAGCTGGAAATGGCTCGCCGACGCGACTAAGGGCTGGTTCGAGCTCCTGCTGGCAATTAGACGACGCGGGTTTGATTGCCAGAGTTGGGCTTCGAGCTTGCCGAAAAAAAAACAGAGGATGTGAGCTGCGGGAAAGGAGCTGGACGGCAGTTCGCGCTTTGCCGGTAGAAGGCTGAGCTGTACGAGGTTGCCAGTGGTGGTTTGGTGCTCGTCGGTCGAAAGTTCGCCGGAAAAAGGGGGTGGCAGCAAGATTCTATTTTGTGTGGTGGAGAAGTGAAGGTGATGAAGGTAAAGATGGAGGTGATTTATATATATAGTAAGTGTAGGATTTAGGGTTTTGTGGCCTTAATGGGCTCACATTGGGCTTTTAGCATTTCAAATCGGGCTTAAATTTACTAACACTCGATTTAGAACTCTAAATCGGCTATGAAATCGGGCTAAATATCACTTGCGACTTTGGCTTGGTAAATTAAATAATACTTGGACCGAGAAGGAAATACGATAACTTGAATTTAAAAAAAGCCGACTAATTAAAATCGACTACGGCTCGAACTAAAATATGGGCCTACTAAAATAATTGGACTCGTTCAAAAATAATTGGACACAAATAAATTAATTATTCAGCTGCGGTCCGCTTTAATACGATTTCCGATCATTCCAAGACTCAGTTTTAAAAACATAAACGATAATTTGGCTAAATAAATCCGAATTTAATAATTAAAACAAATAAATTCTCCATGTCTTAGACTTCAAAATTAAATACTCGATTTAATGCAAATAATGATAATTAAATGCATTATATTAGAAAACTGACTATTTATGGAAATATAGTCGAACTCCATATATAGTAAAAATATTTTTTGGCGTTACACCATAATTATATATAAATATCATCATGTCCACTTAATTGTCTTGTAGACATTTATTTCTTATTCTATACAAAATGTGTACAAGTATCATAAGAACCAGAAACATAACACCAATGAGATCAACAGTGTATCATAACAACATCATAATCAATCATCAATACAACCAAGACCCATTCCCTGTATATGTTTTTTAAATGTCCTTGGTCGAAGACCTTTAGTTAACGGATCTGCAATTATAAGGTCCGTTCTAATATGTTCGATGCACAATATTTGTTTCCAAAATTCCTCCTTAACAGAATAATACTTTAATTCCACGTATTTTGCACCCTTGGAATATTTGTTGTTCTTGGAGAAGAAAACCAATGCGAAATTATCATAATACATTTTCAGCGCGACGACAACCTCAAGTCCCAAAATAAAGGTCTGCGGCCATAATGCGTGAATTGTAGCCTCATAACAAGCTACAAATTCATCCTCCATAGTAGATGCAATTATGACTGATTGTTTGGAACTTTTCCATGAAATTGCTCCTTGAGCTAAGAAAAACACATAGGCAGACACCGAATTGCGATTGTCAGGCACTCATCAAAATCTGAATCTAAATATGCACATATAATATAATATTTCTATATAGAAATAACAACTAAGATAAAATGTTATTTAAGAATATGATTATTATTTATATTTAAATTATGACATTAATTACTCTTTGTAAAAAATTTAGATTTCAATGAAAAAAAAGTTTAAATGTGGAAGTTGTCACTAGTGAGTATCCCGTGCGATGCACAGCGGGCTTATTTCTTAAAACATTTGTTTAAAACTTTATACAGTATATTAATTTGCTAATCATTTATATTAATAAATAATATTTTAATATCTATATTAATTGTTTTCTATTCATCTCGAGGCAATCAGATTTCCTAAACAATAGCATATGATTCTTTGTTCCTTGAAGGTAACCAATCACTTTCTTTGAAACTTTCCAGTATCCAATCTAGATTACTTTGATATCAACCAAGCATTCCAACAGCAAAGCTAATATTAAGTCTCTTGCAAGTTTTCAAGTACATCATACTGCCCACAATAGAAGCATATTGAATAGATTCTATACTCTTTCGTTCCACATAATTTTTAGAACATTGCATGAGATTAAACCTATCCCCTTAATGGGACAATATTTGGTGAACAATTGTTCATTCTAAGTCTCTAAAAAATTTTTTTGGATATAAGTTTTCTGACAACCCCAACAAACCTTGTGATCAATCCCGGAATATTGAAATTCAAATCATATAAGTTGCCTCTCACATAGCTTTCATATTCAAAATTCTTGAGAGAAGATCTTTAGTTTCATGTGAAGTACCCAAGTCATTAGGAGTAAGTAGGATATCGTCAACATATAGAACCAAAAATGTAAACTTGCTCCCGTTGATCTTCCAGTAAATCCACCGATCAATAGTGTTTTCTTGAAAAACAAAAGATGTAATGGTATTATTAAACTTACTATACCATTGTCTGAAAGCTTGTTTAAGTCCATATATTGACTTTTTAAATTTACACACCATGTGACCCTTTCCTCTATGAAAAACCTTCAGGTTGATTCTTATAAACTTCCTCCTCTAAGTCCCTATTAAGAAAGACTGTTTTCACATCCATTTGATGTAACTCTTTATCATACTGAGTTACTGAAGTCATAATGATCCTTAAAAATCTTTCTTAGAAACGGGTGAAAAAGTCTCTTTATAATCAGTGTCATCATTCTGAATATAACCCTTGGCAACAAGTCTTGATTTATGTCGTTCGATATTGCCACTCGAGTCGTGTTTGGTCTTAAAGACCCATTTACACTCAACTCGTTTTGAACCTTCTTGCAATCCTAGTAGATCCCAAACATTGGTTTCAGCCATAAAGTTTAACTATTCTTTAATAGCATCAATCCATTTGTAAGACCCAACACTATTGGTGGCTTGTGAAAATGAAACATGATCTTTATCAATGCTAGTATCAAAATCCAACTCTTGCAAATAAACTACATAGTCATCTGAAATAAAACATTTTCTCACCCTTGTAGTTTTAATTAATGTTATTCCACGTGGTTCATTTACGTTAGTTAGCGGCAAGTTAGTCTCTGCATGAGGTACTACTTCTTCCAAATTTTGTCCACAATTATTTTTTTCTTGTGGTTTTGGAACAGTATTTGGAACAATTGTGGATATTGGAATATTGATGGGTAATGGAACATCAACCCTTATTTCTTTAATTTCCACAATCTCTTTAGCACTCCCACTAACTTCACCATTTTTAATAACTCTAGCATTACCATTTTTAACGATTCTAGAATTATAATTAGGACAATAAAATATAACCTTTGTATTCCTCTGAATAACCAATAAAGTAACCGCTCACAATTCGAAAATTTAATCTGTTTTCATGTGGCTTATATAGTCGTGCTTCTGTTGGACAACCCCAAACATCCAGGTCTCTCAAACTAGGTTTTCTTCAAGTCGATAACTTAAAAGGAGTTTTAGAAACTACCTTACTAAGAATCTATTTAGGAAATACACGATAGCCTTAAATGCATACATCCACAAAGATTTGCGTAATGATGTATTACTCATCATACTCTTAACCATATCAGTTAATGTTTTATTTTGGTTTTCTGCTACATTGTTTTGTTGAGGTGTGTCTAGCATATTATACTGCACACATATGTCATGTCTTTTAAGGAACTTAGTAAATGGATCGGGATTTTTTCTCGATTCATCATACCTTCCATAGTATTCACTATATTTATCAGACTTTACTATTTTCACTTTTTATATGGTGCTAGTTAAAGAAATTTGTATTTCAAGGCAACATGTCTAAAAATGAAAAATGAAAACAAAACGGTTTAAGAGTCAATGCCTTTCAGCTTCATTAATAAAAACCTCAAGTGCATTAGCAGCTTGATATTTTTCCTTGAGAAGATAAACACACCCATAATGTGAAAAATAGACTATAAAGGTAATACAATAATCTTCTCCATTGAATGATGGGGCATCAAATATTCACATATATCGGTGTGTATAACTTCAATAAGCTGACTGCTTCTTGTGGCTCATTTCCTGTTATGTTTGGTTTACTTTCCTATCATGCAATTCACACACAAACGAAGATCGGTAAAATCTAGATCCGAAAGAATTTTATCGTTCACCAACTTTTCATTTTTTCTTTGGATAAATGACCCAAATGTTTACGTCAGAAGAAACTGAGTTCTCATCTACTACACCATGTTTAATTCGAATGTTTTGATGAACACACATCAAAGATGTAGAAAAATCAACATCAAGTTTCAATTTATATAAACCATCCATAAGAATACTAGAACCAATAATAGGATAATGTTTATTATTGAACTTAAACATCTATGCCCAAACTTAAATGAAAACCCAAGAACATCGCGTCTAGAAATAGAAATTAAGTTTCTAGAAAATGAAGGTACATAATGAGTTTGCAAAAGATCTATGTGGTGTCCGGTATCTAAGACAATATGATAAGCCCATATGCCTTCAACTTAGGACTTCATACGGTTTTCCATAAATAAAACATTTTCATTTGGGTTTATGCCCAAGATACTAAGAAATCTCTGCATCACATCAGAAACATGACTTGTAGCACCAGAATCCAACAACCAAGTATTTGAAGAAACTTCAAACAAGTTTGATTCGAAATATCCAATGATATTAGAAAAACCCTTCTTTTCAAACCAAGACTCGCATTTTAGGACATCTTTCTGAACGTATCCTTCTTTCTTTCCATTGTAAGTGACCTGTGGAACTTTAGCAGGTCATTTTTTTTTTTAAAACTTGTTGTATTTCGGTATGAGAACGTCATTACTCCATGACCCACAAAGATGATCGTATGAACTCCTTGTGCCTTAAGCCTTGTCTCCTCCTAAACAAGCTTATTGGTCATTCACTAATATCCCACTTATCTTTAATAGTGTTATAGTTAATTTGAAAAGGCATATATTCAAGAGGCAACGAGTTAAGTATAAATTGCACCAGAAATGAGTCATTCACAGTCATGCCCAGAGACTTAAGCCTTACTGCAAGATTAGTCATGCCAAGAACACATCGTGATTTCAGTCGTAAGGATTTCTGCCAATGACTTATTCGTGGAGCGAAAACGCTCTTCCACAAGCAAAAGGTATGCCTTCGCATCCACATTATCGGGAAGAAATAACTTAATGTTGTTGGCAACTGTCAGTCGCATGAAGCTCAAACATAATCTGTTAGACATGTCCCTAGCTTTACAGTTTCATTTCTCAGCCTCACTACTTTGATCAATAATGTCAACGAGCTTTTCTTCAAGCAATGCAAAGTCAATATCCAAAATACCTAAATGGAAATTGACTTGTTCATGCCATTCAGAGAAATTCAATCCATTGAAGAAAGTAACAGAAGAAGCTTGTGAATGAAGAGAGATGGTTGCACATACATAAAAGCTCCCTTAACTAATTAGTTCATAAAAATACACTCATAACATATTAGAGCTGAGCATGGGACTCATAGATTTTCAAACCGTTGCGAAAATCGAATCGAAATCAATCCGAACCAAAAAATAACCATTGACCGTTTGACTTTCTCCGAACCAAATCGACTCGAAAAAATAATTGGTACGGTTCTAGAGATTCACAAATATTTGTACCGAGAATCGAACCTAACCGTCCTGTACCGTACTTAAGAACCGAAATTAAGAACTGAATTATACAAATAGATGTGTAATATTAATATATTTTATGTCAACTTTGCTCATATATAGTATAAAAAATTTTAAAACGGGAATAAAATATAGGTATAACAATTAAGATTCACTTAAATTTCATGCTTACTAATGCTTGAGAGCTACATTCGAATTTTCTTGGTTTACAAAAATATATTTAAAATGGTATGAAAGGTTAAAAAAATATTTTTTTTAAAAAAAAAGTTTTTAAACATTACTTAAATTTATCGATACTAGTCTTATTCTATCTTATAACTAACATAATATAGAAGGTTAAAGAAATATTACTTTAATAAAAAACTATATTATATTTTGTTTGAATGTTATATTTTCAATGTAAGTTGCACAATTTTAGTCTTAACTAAAATTTAGAGTTTCGGTTGATTTAAAAATAAAATCTTTAGTATGATAAAGTATTGATGAATGTTGGATTTAAAAAAAATAAAAACTAAAATACAACCAGGTGGCCATACAATTTTTTTTTTTAAAATAATTAGAAATCTCTGAATATCTGAACCAAACCGTTCCGATAGTCCTGAGAACCGAACTAAAAAATGAAAATATCCAAATCGAACCAACCCGATTTTTTGGTACGGTTCCGAAGATTGAATTTTAGTAATCTCTGAACTTCGGTACAATTCCGGAGATTTGTCAATCTCATAACCGTACAACCCATGCTCACCCCTATAACATATATTGTAGGTCATTTTTTGGTAAACACAACAATGTATATCATTATCATAAGTCGAATGTCACTTAATACATAGTGAGAAATTCAATAAACTTCGTCAGACATACATAGTGTCTTTGGATTTACAAAAATATATTTGGTTTACAAAAATATAATATAGTTTATTGAGAAATTCAATAAACTTCGCCAGACATACAGTGTCTTTGGTTTACAAAAATATATTTAAAATGGTATGAAAGGTTAAAAAAATATTTTTTTTTAAAAAAAGTTTTTAAACATTACTTAAATTTATCGATACTAGTCTTATTCTATCTTATAACTAACATAATATAGAAGGTTAAAGAAATATTACTTTAATAAAAAACTATATTATATTTTGTTTGAATGTTATATTTTCAATGTAAGTTGCACAATTTTAGTCTTAACTAAAATTTAGAGTTTCGGTTGATTTAAAAATAAAATCTTTAGTATGATAAAGTATTGATGAATGTTGGATTTAAAAAAAATAAAAACTAAAATACAACCAGGTGGCCATACAATTTTTTTTTAAAATAATTAGAAATCTCTGAATATCTGAACCAAACCGTTCTGATAGTCTCGAGAACCGAACTAAAAAATGAAAATATCCAAACCGAACCAACCCGATTTTTTGGTATGGTTCCGAAGATTGAATTTTAGTAATCTCTGAACTTCGGTACAATTCCGGAGATTTGTCAATCTCATAACCGTACAACCCATGATCACCCCTATAACATATATTGTAGGTCATTTTTTGGTAAAGACAACAATGTATATCATTATCATAAGTCGAATGTCACTTAATACATAGTGAGAAATTCAATAAACTTTGTCAGACATACATAGTGTCTTTGGATATCTATATACGCTCGACAAAAGAATCATTCTCCTTAATATTTATTAGTTATCTATACTTATATGAAAAAGTCATCCCATTTACTAGAATTGGTAGGAAGAAAAGTCAAAGACAATTATTGCATTATGATATAGGATACTATACTGGACCCGGTTTAATGGAAAAAGCGGATACATATTGGAGGATAAGTCCACTAAGACATCTAAGCATAACGATGGGGTCAAACCCAACTTGGGCCCAAAAGGTACACTCCCCCTATAAAAGGAGGTCAAGGTACCTCATTCTCTCATTCACTCTACTCATTCCACACTACACTTTCTCTCTCTTGATCTGAGCTCTGACTTAAGCATCGGAGGCCCGACGCCGGGGGCCATCCCCGGCGTTGGGTTCTTGCAGGTACGGAGGCCGGTCGAGTTGAAGGAGCCGGGTGAAATCTATTCACTTCATTGGCGCCGTCTGTGGGGACCCGTCAAAAAGTCAAGCGGAGTTCCGACTGAAAAAATTCAAAAACCTCCTTCTTCTCCACCGGCCGCCACCGCCGTCCGCCACCTCCGCCGCCGGCCGCTGGAAAATGTGCTCCGATTGGAAAATTGTTTACTTCATTAGGTAGATCTCCTCTAGGTGAATCTCCTCTTAAAATTTCATGTGAAAATTCCTCTGAGAAGGCGGTCAATTTTGCTGTCAAAGCTTTCAGATCTAGTAAAACTTTGGTCAAAATCGGACATTCAAATGCAT
>CACSLK010027831.1:10898770-10921198 GCA_902706635.1 Striga hermonthica
TTCTACCGGGAAGGGCATCGATTTGTCGGTCAAAGGTTTTGGATCTAAGAAAATCTTGGTCAACTTCGGTCATCCTCTCCAATTTCCCGTTCATTTCCGGCGAATCACCTCAATCCAAGGGTACCACGGGATTGTACTCTTCGGGGCGCTCCTCCGGCAGGTAATCTTCGCCGGAGTCGGTGAGGTTTTTCCCGGCGTTGTCCGATGAATCGCCGCTGCTACTCACGCATCCCACCACTTACAAGTGCTGGTTTGCAGACCTACCTCCCTTCAGCCGATGATGAGGCCAGCGTCCTCAGCCCAGCTCGCAAGGAGTCCATTGAGGAAGCCCAGCACAGTCGGAAATGCACGGCCCACTCTCGCGCTAGGCCTAACGCGCAAAGTCCAAGAGATGAGGGGATAACGCGCGGGCCGCGCTCGACTCGCGAAGCCCGCGCCCCAGCCCGCCTACCGCACAGCCTCTGGCCCGGAATAGCCCGCGCATCCAGCCCGTGTGTCAAGCACTCCCGGTCCGAGATGGCCCGCGTTTGGCCCACAGTCTCCAGCCCCATATCTAGCACGCACAAGACTTGATTTCGCGGCCCAATTACCGTCTGCATCGGCCCAATTGCGATCTTCAATGGCCCAATGCCCTGTAAATGGTCCAGAATGGTACCAACATGGTCCAACAGCTCCATTTTGTGCTTAAGACTAATTCGGGAAGGTAATTTAAGTAGCATTTTCATGACGAAGGTATGTGACTAATTTAAATAATGGGCATGAGGATTATTTAATTGATGAAAATGGTTAAAATATTGGACTTATTCGTGGAACAATATTGGACTTATCCGTGGAATTATATGATTTGCGCGAGGAGATACTATTTGATTTTGTTGTTGGGGTATTATTGGATTTTTTTGTGGAACACTACTTGATTTGGTCGAGAGGATATTACTTGGTTTATTCGTGAATAAATTATATGAGTTTTTCATGAAAATACTTGATTTAGTCGAGGGATCATTTGATATGTTCATGGTAATGTTTGACTCGGTCGTGAAAATATTTGATTTATTCATGGAGGATTATTTCATTTGCGCATGTTGAATTATATGGTTTACTCGTCGATTATATGGTTTGTTCGAGGAGAATTATATGATTTATTCGTGGAGATATTTGATTTATTCGATGAGATACTATTTGGTTTATTCGTGGAGGATTATTTGATTTATTGGAGTATACATTTAATTTGCTCGAGGAGATATTACTTGATTGATTTGTGGAAATATTATGTGATTTATGCATGGATATTATCTGATTTGGTCGAAGAGATGCTCTGCGATTTATTCGTGGATACATTTGATTTGATCGAGGTATTATTGGATTTATTGAGGAGTATTATTTGACTTGCTTGCGGAATTGTTCGATTCGTTCGAGGAGAATTTGATTTGCTCGAGATATTATTTAATTTGTTTGTGGATGATTATTTGATTTACTCGAGGGATCATTTGATTTGTTAATTGAGGATATTTGATGATTTTTCTTGATAAATGCGGTTTTAATTTCGAATTGAGGATATTTTGTGATTGTGCTTATCGTGTGTTTGGTGCATTTATCGGTGAGCCCGAGGAGACTAATCAAAATTATCTGATTCATTTCTTGATATATCTGGAGCCTCTGATTTAAATTTTCATGTGAAAATGTGGATTTTGTTGAAATGGATTATTCGTGAATTTTAAGCATGTCATCGCTCGAGCTTGTCTTAAATCAAGGAGATGGTGATATTTGTATTTGATCTCTTGCTTTTCTTACGTGGAGCATTGCAAAATGGATATCTTGAATATAATGTGGATAATGATATCTCTCTGAATTCTTGTCGGGGAAATAACGAGATAACCCGAGTCTTGACGAGCTATGGCGGACGAGCTGTTGAGTGTCGAGGACAACATGAACGAGCATGGATCCATCAAAGGAGAGTGACAAGAAAGGACGAGCCTGGATGATGTCGATCATCGGTGGCAATCTCAAAGGCAAAAATCATTCTCTTTTGGAAAGGTAAGAAAATTTGGAGTGGTATTCTCGACCTTCAGGTACAAAACTATTCTAAACTCTTTTTCGGTGGTCGTGTGTGATCAACACGTGATTTATGGACACATTGAGTCTTTTAGCACTACTTTTTAGAGATGTTCATTGTCTGAATACTTTGGGTGAATTGTTGAGGAAATTGTGATGAATATGGACATGGTTGGGATTATTATTTGGATAACTAACAAAATGATCGGGTGTTATTATATCTTGTTGTGTTTGATGTTTTCCCTTTCAACCTCAGTGGCAGGTCGACGACCTCAAGCACAGGTCGTCATGTTCAAACAGAAAAGGAAGGTCGAAAAATATGCTTGATTCTTTATCTTGTTCGATATCATTATGCACATTATGGGGCTAACGAAAATGATCAATTATTATCATATCTTTTTGCTCGATGTGTTCCTATTTGACCTCAGTGGCAGGTCGAAGAAAAAAAATCCACCATGACTAAGGCCTCCGGGTTGGGTGGTCGCTTGTTTTGAACACCCCTTGGGATGGGCAGGTTGGTCACCTGTTTGGAACATCCCTCGGATTGGGTGGGCAAGTGCCTGAAGAAAAAAAAAATCCACCATGACTAAAGCCTCCGGGCTGGGTGGTCGCTTGTTTCGGAAGGCTCCCACGGGGTCGGCAAGTGCCTGAAGACAAACTCCACCATGACTAAGGCCTTTGGGCTGGGTGGTCGCTTGTTTAGTACACCCCTTGGGATGGGAAGGCTGGCCCCCTGTTTCAAACATCCCTCGGATTGGGTGGGCAAGTGCCTGAAAAAAAAAATCCACCATGGCTAAGGCCTCCGGGCTAGGTGGTCGCTTGTTTCGGAAGGCCCCCCTGGGGTCGGCAAGTGCCTGAAGACAAATTCCACCATGATTAAGGCCTCTGGGATGGGTGGTCGCTTGTTTAGTACACCCATTGGGATGGGCAGGTTGACCCCTTGTTTCGAACATCCCTTTGGGTGGGCAAGTGCGAAGACATGGATAGCTCGAGCAGACTTCAGTGGCAGGTCGATGATAATTACTTGGTTCTATTTGATCTGGTATTATCATATATTTGCTCCTAACCTCAATGGCAGGTCGATGGATCTCATTACGGATTGCTCGGAGCAGGTTAATGGTTTTATTCGATTTGGTTTTGTGGTATTTGTTCTTTGACCTCAATGGCAGGTCAAGGGAGCTCATTACGGATAGCTCTAGCAGACCTCAGTGGCAGGTCGATGATTTCTACTTGGTTCTATTTGGTCTGGTATTATTGTATATATGCTCTTAACCTCAGTGGCAGGTCAAGGGAGCTCGTTACGGATAGCTCCAGCAGACCTCAGTGGCAGGTCGATAATTTCTACTTGGTTCTATTTGGTCTGGTATTATTGTATATTTGTTCCTAACCTTAGTGGTAGGTTGATGGAGCTCATTACGGATAGCTCGAGCAGGTTAATGGTTTTATTCGATTTGGTTTCGTGGTATTTGTCCTTTTACCTCAGTGGCAGGTCGATCAGGCTCATTATAGAATAACCCGAGCAGTGGCAGGTCGATCAAGCTCATTACAGGATAACTCGAGCAGGTTAAGGGTTTCCTTGATTCAGGATTTGTTAGATTGGATGATATTCATTTTTGCTCGAGCAGGTTGTTTGTTGGTTATGGTTTGTCGAATTTATTTTTCGACCTCAGTGGCAGGTCGAGCATATTCATTTTTGCTTGAGAAAGTTGTTTGTTGATTCTAGTTTATCGAAATTGTTTTTCGACCTCAGTGGCGGGTCGAGTATATTCATTACGGCACGAGCAGGTTGTTGATTTTGGTTTTATCGAAATTGTTTTTCGACCTCGGTGGCGGGTCGAGTATATTCATTACGGAACGAGTAGGTTGTTGATTGTTGGTTTTGGTTTTATCGAAATTGTTTTCCGACCTCGATGGCGGGACGAGTATATTCATTACGGCACGAGCAGGTTGTTGATTGTTGATTTTGGTTTTATCGAAATTATTTTTCGACATCGGTGGCGGGTCGAGTATATTCATTACGGCACAAGCAGGTTGTTGATTGTTGATTTTGGTTTTATCGAAATTATTTTTCGACCTCGGTGGCGGGTCGAGTATATTCATTACGGCACGAGCAGGTTGGTGATGGTTGATTTTGGTCTTGTCGAATTTATTTTTCGACCTCAGTGGCGGGTCGAGCATATTTATTATTGCTCAAGCAGGAATACACAGCAGGCTTGAATTTTAAATGTTGAACTGGGGGCGATATGATGAGATAACCGGAAAGGGCCATAATTGAGCGGAAAGTGCTCGAACAAAGTGATTGAAAAAGTGGAAGATTTAAGTTCAAAATTTCAAATTCAAGACTTTGGGAGATCGGGCATATGGTTTTTGACTTCAGTCTCGGTTTTTTACTCCAGTTTTGGCGGTCACTCAATTCTCGGCTTTCAACCTCAACGGTGGATAACTCGACTTCGACCTCAGCGATCTCTCGATTTTTGGTTTTCAACCTCATCGGCAATTACTCAGTTTTCAGTTTTCGACCTCAGCGGTCTCTCGAATCTTCTTTCAGCCTCATCGGCGGTTACTCGATTTTTGGTTTTTCGACTTCAGCGGCCTATTGATTCTCGATTCTTTGTTTTCGACCTCAACGGTCTCTCGGTTCTCGGCTTTCGACCTCAGCGGTCTCTCGATTCTCGGCTTTCGACCTCAGCGGTCTCCCGATTCTCGGCTTTTGACCTCAGCGATCTCTCGATTCTCGGCTTTCGACCTCAGCGGTCTCTCGACTCTCGGCTTTCGGCCTCATCGACGGTTACTCGATTTTTTGTTTTTCGACTTAAGCGGCCTATTGATTCTCGATTCTCTGTTTTCGGCCTCAACGGTCTCTCGGTTCTCGGCTTTCGACCTCAGCGGTCTCCCGATTCTCGACTTTCGACCTCAGCGGTCTCTTGATTCTCGGCTTTCGACCTCATCAGCGGTTACTCGATTTTTGGTTTTTCGACTTCAGCGGCCTATTGATTCTCGGTTCTCTGTTTTTGGCCTCAACGATCTCTCGGTTCTCGGCTTTCGACCTCAGCGGTCTCTCGATTCTCGGCTTTGGACCTCAGCGGTCTCCTGATTCTCGGCTTTCGACCTCAGCGGTTCCTCGATACTCGGTTCTCTGTTTTCGATCTCAACGGTCTCTCGATTCTCGGCTTTCGACCTCAGCGGTCTATCGATTCTCGATTTTCAACCTCAACGGTCATTCGGTTCTTGGCTTCAGTTTTCGACCTCAGTTATCATTTGGCTCTTGCCTTTCGGTTTCTCGACCTCTGTCGAAGGTCCTTCAATTATTTATCTCAGTGGATGGTCATTCGATTTTCGACCCATTACGGTCTCACGGTGCTCATGGGGAAGTTTTATGATTATTCGACGATCGAGAACTTATTCAAATTATAACCTCAGTGGCAGGTTAACGGAAGCGGCTCGAAGAGACATTTCACTTTTGGATCGAGTTATGCTTACTCGACCAGAGTGGGGGGGATTAGATGATATAGGATATTACTGGACCCAGTTTAAGGGAAAAAGCGGATACATATTGGAGGATAAGCCCACTAAGACATCTAAGCATAACGATGGGGACAAGCCCAACTTGGGCCCAAAAGGTACACTCCCCCTATAAAAGGGGGCCAAGGTACCTCATTCTCTCATTCACTCTACTCATTCCACACTACACTTTCTCTCTCTTGATCTGAGCACTGACATAAGCATCGGAAGCCCGACGTTGGGGCCTCCCCCAGCGTTGGTTTCTTGCAGGTACGGAGGCCGGTCAAGTTGAAGGAGTCGGGTGAAATCTATTCACGTCACATTCTATTTCCATCATTTTTTCAATTATTATAGCTAAAAAATAGGTCTGCATTATTTTCATCCTTAATTGATGCGTTTTGCAATAAAATCGTACAGATAGACTTCAAGTAAAAACATGTCTCATTTTAAATTTAAATTTAATTATTAAAATTTTTATCATTTTGTTACATTAAAATCCTGAATGAATTGTTTGCCACAAAATCAGACAAAATAATAATTGCATAGAATTCATGTAAAAACATGTCTCATTTAAAATTTTAAATTTTAAAATTCCTTTTCATTTTGTTACATTTCTTAATGATTTGTTTCCCATAACATCAGACGAAATTAATAATTGCTAAGAACTCATGCATGATTTTATGTCAAGGATGTTTAATAGTAGCATAGAATTTTAAAGATGTTTATTGATTATAAAAAATAAAGAAATTAATTCTAAAAAAAACATTTGTTTATATTTTGTAAAATATTTGTACAAAATATTTTACTCTAAATTTAATTACATAATTTAAATTAATTTCATTAATAAATAATATTAACATACATTAAATATTTTAATTACATAAAACAAAAAGAAGAAGAAGAAGACTACATCTACAATTGTATAAATAATTATAACTAGTACAACGCCCGTGTATTACACGGGTGCATGCTAATTTTTTTTTTTAAAATCTAAAATTAATGAAAAATAGTAGTTGGAAAAATTTAAATACCTTTTATAAAAATATATATTATTATATATTTAATATGACACTTTGTATTTGTACAACTTACATGTGTTATATTATAATAAATTTTTTTTAACTTACAACATATAACTACATTAAGCATAAATATATCAATTGAGAAATAATTTTATTTTCTAATAATTTTAATAAATATAATTATTTTTTATTATTATAAATATAAATATAATTTATTTATTTCATACATAAATATGGATGTCAAATCGAAGATCATCAAAAGATGATTAATTTGATATATTATATATGTAAAACCGATATGAAATACAAAAGTTATCGACTTTTAAAATACATTTATAATTCAATAGCTAATTGAAGGAAACAAATCAAAAGTCAGGGATATATTAGTCACTTAGTGCCTCAGTATGTAAAATTACAAAGAAATAAAGGGTCATATTAGTACAAGTAATATTAAAATACCTACGTTAGCTAAATAATATTTATGGAATGTCCAAACCTAAATTATTAATTATTAATATATCGATATTATTTGTTCAAACCTAATTACGAAGCATGATTCTTTGCCAAGTAGGATTCCGAAGCACCAGAAGCAGCCACGTAGGCTCAGCGCATTCTGGAATAATATATAAGGGGATTTTTTTAATTTACAACATATAACTACATTAAACATAAATATATCAACTGAGTAATAATTTTATTTTTCTAATAAACTTTAATAAATATTATAATTTTTTATTATTATAAAGATGAATATAATTTATTTATTTGATATATACAATATGGATGTCAAATCGAAGATTATGAGAAGATGATTAATTTGATATGTTATATATGTAAAACCGATAAGAAATACAAAAATTATCAACTTTTAAAATACATTTATAATTCAATAGCTAATTGAAGAAAACAAATCAAAAGTCAGGGATATTTTAGTCACTTAGTTTCTTACTATGTAAAATTATAAGGAATTAAAGGGTTATATTAGTACAAGTGATATTAAAATACCTAAGTTAGCTAAATAATATTTATGGAATGTCCGAACCTAGATTATTAATTATTAATATCAATATTGTTTGTCCAAACCTAATTACGAAGCATGATTTTTCGCCAAGTAGGATTGCGAAGCACCAGAAGCAGCCACGTAGGTTCAGCGCATTCTGAAATTATATATAGAGGGGATGACATTACACAATAGATTTTATAATAAAATAATATGAGTATTATACGAGGAACAAGATTACGTAATTTTTTTCTTGTATCAAGGAATAAATATATATAATAAAATCAAATTTATATTATTATAAACATGTGAGCGAGATAATATATTAATTAGTTTACGGGCTAGCGCTACTAGGCTCAGGTTAATGTCCCGACAAAAAATAAAAAAAATGAGTTGATGAAAAGAGGTAAAAGATAGATATCAAATTCTATTACTTTTTAGGCCTGAACAGATAAACCCTATGGTCCACTCATTTAATATCTCCCGTGAATCGCACAAGCTATTTAACAGACAAGCTCTGTGGAAATGACTTATTTAATATTTCTGTCTCGTGCATCGCACGGGCTACGTACAAGTTGAATATTGATTCACCGTTGGGTAAATTTCTAACAACCAATAAACTCATCTATATCTATATCTATATAATGGACCAACCATATTGCTATATTTGTCACAAATATTTCTGCCCAAATATTTTAGCCAATTTTGGCAATTACTATTAGGCAGTAATTTATTAAATAAAACTACAATTGATTAGTTCATTAACAAATTTGTCAAAAATTAAATTAATAATAGATTGGATTAAAATTTGATCTCAAAGAGACGTGAAAACCTTTATTAATTGTTTTAATAATATACCAAAAAATATAAATGTTTTAGTACAAGTTTTGTTTTGATAGTTGAGTGTAAAAAAAAAAAAAACATCAACAGTAAAATACACACACACATAATTATATATTAAAAGTTACTTATTTGCGAGAAAAATAAAATTCTAACTATATGTTTTTTATAAATAGAATAAATAAAAATTACACTCAACTAAAATAAGTGGCATTTGGTAATACCAAAATGACATGTAGGTTGATAAAAATTGATATCTATATCCATAAAAGTACCTATCTATATTACCATCTTGACATAGTTTTGGGCATGAAAAAGATGTTAATTATATTTCGCATATAATCAGACTTTATTTATTAGCAAATTTTACATATGAAAAAATAGTTATTTTTTTATTTACACAATAACTAATACGAATCAAATATAAATTAGCTTAAGTATAATGATTGATTGATTACACATACTTTGACTAAGACCATAAACCAATTACGTAGTAATTTTGTTGACATAATTTTAAATAAAAAAAAAATGTATTCATTATAATTATAAAACTTAATTTGATTAACTTAATTATTATTTTATGGTTGTAGATATGAATTATCTTCATCAATCAAAAGTATTCAATTTAGGCGTGAATAAATTAGAACTCTCTTGGATATATCTTTTGTATTGATAGTACTACTTAAAAATTAAATTATATTAAAAAATTATCTTTTGATGGTTGGTGAAATTAAGAATTCTAAATTTCACATTAAAATATGTAAATAAAAAAACTACTCAAGGTATTAAGAATAAATTTTTTATTATATACTATTTTATAAAGAAAAACAAGTAAATAAAATTATATAGTCATGTAATAATTGAAATTATAGCATTAGGTAGTCATTGCAATATATCATATACGTCAATTAAATTATTATATATGTTGTAAAAATATGAATTAAATAAATAAATATAGACAAAAAAAATAAAATTTAAATAAAATATTTACAACGAATTTTGTGTTTCACAAGAGATTTTTTTTTTTTTTTTTTTGGCCAGAACGATAGAGGAACTATTATAACCAAGCGCACAAAGTGCGAATAAAAATACAAAGCTCCCAACGGGAGAATAAAAAACAACCTAAAACAGAAAACTGAGAGGACAGGTCAGACGACCGCCTAGAAACCCGACTCTAGCAACGCTAGAAACCAAAAACAAGACTCACAAGACAACTACTACAACAAAACACAAATAAAAACTACAAAGCTCCCCACATGAGAATCGAGACGGGAGCTGCTCCGCACAGGAGAATCAAGGTTGCTCCCGCTCATACATACAGAGATCAACTGATCCAAACCAAAAACACAAGATCCTAAACAACACCATCAAGTCGAACAACACACAACGAAAAACTAAAAAAGCACAGCACGAGCAACTAAAAAACTAAATACTAAAAAATAAACGCCCTTCCCCAACAAACGATCGAGACAAAACCAGCAGAGAAACCAATCAATCCAAGAAAGGTCCTAAGTCCAAGGCACAACTTCCGAAACTGCTGCCGAACGCCTATACAGAAGCCAAACCCGGACCCCAAACCTAACCCAAATCAACCCACCTACAATCGAGAGGACAACCAGCCAACTCTACAAATCAGCCCCGCACGAGCTGGCCTAACACCACTAGCCAAGCTCGGCTGAGCCGAAACCCCCCAGTTTCCAACATCAGAAAACCAGAAGGGAGGGGTGACTCGGCCCTCAACTCTGACTTCCACGACACAAATAGTCGAAAAGGCAAGAGTCCCATCCCACCCCCGAAGACCTCTCGCCGCCCTGCACCACCACCAAGCCACCAGACATCCAATCTCGAAAGCCCTCCCTAGAATCCCCACCAGAAGGCAAGCACGACCAACCCGACACCAAGGACCTCGGCAGTCGAGGAGCCTCTCCGACAGCCCCACTAGAAGGCAGGCCAAACAACGACATCAACTCAAAGAAGATCGAGGAGTTTACCTTCGGAAAGCGGAGACCCAACGGCGAAAAAATTCCAATCATCGAGCCAACAACGACAGTCAATTAAAGGCGCAGCCCCGCGAGCCCCGACAGCAACCAAGGTCCGAAATTTAGATCGCCCAACAGCTAGCAGCGGCGAGAACAGAGAAGAACATCAATGGGAGGTGGGCCGAGCGGTCGAAGGCGACCACTGGCCCTAGCTCGCCGTCGCCGGGAAAGGCAACCGGAATGAAATTGGCGAGACGCGGCGGATTGGAGATTTAGGTTTTCTTCGAAGCAGAGGGAGAGAGATCAGGTGATTTTAATTATCAAGAGATAAAAGTTACTAATAATTAAAAGTTAATTATCATAAGTCCATATTTCATGAAATTAGAGTTATTATAGAGAAAAATTACTTTTTTAGATTAAACGTTGGCCAGTTATCTAGCAATATGAAAAATATGAATGGCTAAGAAAACGTTATCAGATTAATATAATCAATAATTATATAAGTACATGCAAGTAATTTGTAAACACTCATTATATTTTAAATAATACACTTCTATAATATTTTATAAACTAATAACTAATAAAATTCATACCTACAAAAATAAAAATACAAATATTTTAAATAAATATTATATTATTTACAGACTTTGTATGTTGTGTCGAACAGAACAGACATATTATCTTAAATATTTGATAATAAAATATTTTCTATACTATGTCTCGTGCATCGCACGGTTGCAACACTAGTTATCTTGAATAATGACATTCTCAAGAGAACATAAATTACATGACCAAATATTGGAAAGTTAAATCGACCATTCTAGTGACTAACAAATTAATTTTCTCTTAATACCATATAATAAGCAGTTAATTTTTTCTTCCCAAAACGATAGAGGTATTATATAAATAGAAAGCGCAAAAAGTACGAAAAGAAGCAGTCAAAAGCTGAATAGTACAATCAACGACTGAAAAAACTAGGAGGCATATCGAAAAGATCGCCTAGAGCCTGACCTAGCAACGCTAGAATAACAAACTCGCCACTAAACAAAATCAACTACTCAAACAAAACGAAAACAACTAAAAAGATCCCAACAGATTAATACTCGAGTGTCCGATCTCAACAGGATAATAAGTTTGACACTCGGGCGCACAGAGCCTAACGGCCCAAACCAAAAATACAACCTAAACACAAACATGAACACAAAGAGAACTAACTAAGAAACCACGAGACCTAACAACACAAAACAACAAAAGACGAAACACTAAAAAAAGAGTCCTCCTCCTCAAGAGGATGAAACTCGGCAACAACTCCACCACCGAAACTGAGGATTCCCACCCAATGAGAGAAGATCAAGCCAATCACTGAGACCTAAAACTGCAGAAAAGCCTAACAAGATCTGATACTCCAACCACGAGACTCTCCCAGGTATACACCCACTAACCAGTCAAGGGAGGTCAGTTCAAGAACCAGAGTCCTCAACCATCACCGTCAGCACAGCCGCCTCCCACCATCCTTCAGCATCACCGCTGCCTTGCCACGACGACCTCCCCTAACCCAACACCAGAGTGCAGGGGAGAAGAGGGATAGAACCAGGTCACTACTCCGGCCACCACCACGAAATCGTAGCGAAACGGCCGAGCCATGCCCCGCCCGCTGAAACACCCCCCATACCATTCTCAGCAAACAAAGGCAAAGGACACAAGAGGTGCCACAACAACCGGAGTCCGAACACCAAAAGCCCACACCACCGCTGGCAACAAGAAGAGCCGCCTCCAGCAACAACTAGCCTCGGCCACAAAGGTCACGCTGACCAACCCCAAGTAAGCAAGACGATGGGGGAATGGGAACTCACCTCGACTCTATCTTTCGACAGGCAGAAGGCAAAGACCGCCACCCAGCCCTGCCGCTGTGAATCGGCGAGTTCCGCGGCTTTGGAGGTTCGCCAGTGAGAGATACAGTCTGGCGAAGCTCCAATCGATCGCGAAGTCCCCACCATAGCGTGAGGCCGGGGGCCTTTGACCTGCGGTGACCGCGGCACGCCCGAGCAAAGCTCCCGTGGGGAAGAGGTGAGCGGCGCACCTAGGTTTTACTGTTCTAAAATTAGAGAAATCGCGCTGAGAGAGAGAGAGAGACAGAGGGAGAGAGAGAGGGAGAGATAACGTTATAGATATTAATAAGCAGTTATAACGATAAATTATATGTCTGAACATTAAAAATTAATTAGGTCACTTTGTTAACTAAAAAATTAATTTTGTCTTAATGTCGTATAATATAACAAGCATAAGCCTTTAAATGTAATATCATATCACCAATATCAAGCACCATGGTAACAATAATTGTGTTTATCAAATATATCAATGCATGCTTAAAGAGTTGCAAAAAAACCCGCCTTCGAAATTCCCAAAAGAAGGAGATACATATGTGCATTTGATTATGCATTAATCGTGGGCATGGCTCCCACTAACACAGACCCCAATTTGACATTGCATATTCAGCCCTGTGAGTAATTGATGGAGATAAGGATGTCTAGAATCTTTAATTATTATTATTATTATTATTATTATTATTATTATTATTATTATTATTATTATTATTATTATTATTATAGATTGGTTAGGAAACTTATTATTTATCACTTTGTTAGGATTCTTGTCTTATTAGACAAGTTAGTATTAGGGTTGTAGGAGCCTTATTTAAGGGACTCCTCATCTATTGTTTTATGCAGTTAATTTTGAGAATGAAATAAGAAATTTGAATTGATTGTGAGTTTTATCGAGAGAGTATCTCGTTTTACGTGTTTTACGAGACAGTATCTCGTTTACTCGTTTATCTTTCCCATTCGTACGCTTTTCCCTACATCCGTTGGTATCAGCAGTCAGTACGATTCGCGATGTCGCCGGGACGACAAGATGCCGCAAACAAACAATGTGATGCAACCTTCAACGATCGGTTTCAACAGATTGACTACCGATTTCAAGAGTTGGACGTGCGTTTCACGAATTGGTTTGCAGATCTTTCGACGAGGATCGAGGATGTGTTTTTGACGCCGAACAACGTGATTGTTACGGATTTGCAGATGAACCGTGCCGCCGGCAACCGGGGTGTGCGCGGGAGAGTTCACGGAGGAAGTGGAAGTCGTGGTCCAGGTGGGGTGCCCCGTCGACGATCTCCACAACCACCGTCCGGCGATGCAGACGGTGAGGAGACCATCTTGGAGGTGGATCCCTTCGGAGAGTGGCCGCATCCGCCCGTCGAGACTAAGCTCGTTGCTGCACACAACGGCCAACAAGGTGTGATTTTTGAGGAGAATGACGGACTATTGTACGACGGTCCGCCTATTTTTTATGAGGAGCCACTTGTGGCGTCGATGGAGGACGAGTACCATGTGGTTGTAGAACCATCTATGAGGCCAGAGGTTGTGCCTGGAATGGATGTTTTCAGTGAATTGGAAGATGGATTTTCATGTTATTTTATTCAACAAGCATATGTGTCTGATAACTCACATAGTGTGCCCAAAAAGGACAAAGTGGAGAGTTGCTGCCATAGATTTTCTGCTTGTGAGTATACCAAGTTCATGGCCCGTCAAATTGGCCCTGTCAGGATTGTGGAGCAGTTGAAGACGAGATTACTTCGGATTCAAGGGCGAATCCTTTTCGACAGGGGGAGAATGATGGAGATAAGGATGTTCAGAATCTTTAATTATTATTATTATTATTATTATTATTATTATTATTATTATTATTATTATTATTATTATTATTATTATTATTATTATTATTATTATTTTTCAAACGATAGATAATCTCATTTCAAGAAAACAAAACATTACATGGTCTTTACAAACAATTGTGCAACACTAAAAGCCGACATTGGGAGAACCACTTGAAAGTGGCCTAGAAGCCAGAACAAAACAAGAAAAGGAGAGGGTAAGGCAGTTACTGAACAACCGAGGTCCTTACCCTTGCAAACAGCAAACCAAACAAAAAACTGAAGAAAACTGAGAGTGGCCAGAAAAAGAACCAAAGAAAATTAAAAGGAATTTTGGCCTGCTCCATTAGCCTCCAAGTAAGCCAACCAATCTCTGACAGCTGCTTGAACTATGGAGTGTGCAGGCCTTTTAACTTTCTCAAATACCCATAGGTTCCTACATTTCCATAGCCACCAGAGTATGTATGTTGAAAGTTGAAGCCTTGCCTCTGATGTATCATTCTTGTCTAGCCTGCAGATTTGCCACCACCAGGATTTGAAGTTATCATATTGTTGAGGCCCTTCCCAATTAACTGGGCTATCCTCCAAACCTTCTTAGCTTGATCACAATGGAACAGGATATGTTCAATTGACTCCTCAGCTTCTCCACAAACTGGACAAATAACATTTATTTCTATTCCTCTACTTCTCAAATTCAGATTGACAGGTAAGGCAGCAGAACAACATTTTCAAATAAAATGCCTTACTTTTCCCATGACTTTGAGCTTCCAGGTTCTGTTCCTCACCTTAATATCATTGCTTCTGTCATTTCTTCCTTCTGGCTGATTCATCTGCAAAGCCTTTTCTGTAATGAGATGTGCATATGTGGATTTAATAGAAAAGGTACCTTTATTGTTGAGCTTCCATATCCACCTGTCAGGCTGATTTGGATTAATGGTATTAATGCTGAGAATAGAATCACTTACATCTGGTGGAAATGTGCTCCTCACTTTGTGAATGTCCCAGTGGTAGCCATCTGGGGTCAGAAGATCCCTGACCCAGTTGATGCCTCTGTCAATGCCTTCATTAAGTGGTACTGTTTGGCCAATGTGATTAGGGATCCAATGTTGGTCCCAAATTCTTGTGTCACTGCCACTCCTAATTTCCACTTGCAGCCATTTCTCACCTTGTTTGAGTACATTTAACCAGTTACTCCACAACCAAGAGGCATTTTGCTGTTTATTTGCATCAAAGATGGAAGAATTTGGGAAATATTTTGCTTTCAGTACTCTACATACCAGTGTGTGTGGTTGAGTTACCAGCCTCCAGATCTGCTTAGCAATTAGAGCAATATTAAACAATTTATGTCCTGGAAACCCAATCCCCCATGCTTTTTATTCAGAGTTAGCTTTTCCCATGCAACCCAATGAACCCCTTTTTGAAAGTCAGTCCCCTTGCTCCACCAAAAGTGACTGCAGATGCTTGCTATCTCTTTGCATAGTCCCACTAGTAAGACAAAACATGACATAGCAAAGATGGGTAAAGAGTTGATTACTGCTTTGATTAGGATTTCTTTACCTGCTGTAGATAGCCACTTATTCTTTCAGCTTTGAATTCTTTTCTTCACCACTGTAATAATGTATTCAAAAGACTCCCTTTTGGATCTTCCAATGCCTAGGGGAAGTCCTAGGTATCTTGTTGATGTGTGAGCTTGAATTCCATTAAGGATTTGACAGCATGTTTCCTGCACACCTTTGGGAGTATTTTTGCTGAAAAAAATGGAGGACTTAGCCCAATTAACTTGCTGCCCTGTAAATTTATTGTATGCTTGCAAAATGGATTGGATTTTATAAGCCTGAAAATCAGTAGCATGGCAGAATAATAATGTATCATCAGCAAATAATAAATGAGTGAGCATTGGGCCATCTTTTGAGATTTTGATACCCCTGTAATTCCCTTTTTTAGCTTCATCAGAGATTTTTGCAGATAAAAGTTCAGAAATTATAATAAATAGGTAAGGGGACAAAGGGTCCCCTTGCCTTATTCCCCTGGTGGCTGTAACAAAACCACATAGCTTGCCATTTAAGTTGAAGGAAAATGTAGGGAACTGTATGCAGGCCATGATCCATTTAACAAATTGAGAAGAGAAACCCATTCTGATCATTGTTAATTGAACAGCTTTCCACTCCAAGCTATCAAATGCTTTACACATGTCCAGTTTTAAAGCCATAAAACAATTTTTGCTAGACCTGTGCCTATTTAAGAAGTGGAAAATTTCGTGCCCCAATACCACATTGTCTAACAGTTGCCTGCCAGGTAAAAAGGCAGTTTGATTTTCTGATATGCATTCATTTAAGCACTGTCTGAGCCTTAGTGCTAAGATTTTGGAAATTATTTTATAAAAACAGCACAGAGGCTAATAGGCCTGAATTGGTTAATAGAGGTAGGATTATGGCACTTTGGAATTAGAGTTATGAGAGTATGCTTCCAGTACCTTAATAATTGTCCAGAGGTGAAAAAAGTCTTTACAGCATAACATATGTCCTCCCCCACTATTGGCCAGAAGTGCTGGAAGAAAAGCCCTGTCATTCCATCCTCTCCAGGTGCCTTGTCTGGATGAATAGAGAATACAACATTTTTAATGTCTTCATCTTCAATTGGAGCTGTGAGGATAGAATTCATTTCCTCTGATACTGTTCTTTTTATAAGGGGCAACAACTGATGACCTTGCTCTGAGCCTGTTGAGGTGAATAGTTTTTGAAAGTGATCTGTCACCATTTGCTCTATTTCCATTGGGTCTTCCACTAGTCTATTCCCTTCAGCCACCAGCCTCACAATGGAATTCATTTTCCTTCTTTAGGCCACATAAGCATGGAAGAACTTTGAGTTCTTGTCTCCCTCCTTGAACCACAGTGTTCTTGCCTTATGTTGCCAGTATATTTCCTCTGAGAGATTGGCTTCATCTAATTCCTTCTGAATCTTGTCCCATGTGTCCCAATTCCTCTCTCCACCGGCTTTCCTCAATTCTTCCAGCTGTAAGGTTAACTGTTGAACCCTTGATGATTGATCAGAATGAAAATATCTGCTCCATTTAAGAAGAGTCTATCTGGTCCTCTTGATTTTTTCTTTGATGATGTACATAGGGGTACCTGACTTCTCCTCTCTCCATGTTGATGAGACTGTCTCTGTGATCCCTTTTTTGTGTAGCCAACGTTTATCAAACTGGAATCTTTTCTTTGATTTGGTTGGCCCTCCCTTAATTTGAATGATAAGCATGCCATGATCTGATGCACTCCTGAACCAGTTGGTAACTTGTGTTGAGGGAAAATGGTGGAGCCAATCTAGGGAGACAAACATCCTGTCAAGGATTTCTTCTACAAAACCTTCCCCCATTCTGTTATTTGCCCAGGTAAACTGAAGACCTTGATGTGCAATCTCATGGGCCCCCATTTGTGCTAGGAAGTTGTTAAGGGGGTGATTGTTTATGAATTCTACTAGTAAAAAACTAGTTTTTTTTAACTATAGTTAAGTTTAAAAAAAAAAAAGTAGTATGGTTAGTTGTTAGTGGATATTAAAATAATATTTAAATTAAAATAATTAAAGTTGATTTGATATAAAAGAAGGAGAAAATGATTGGAAGTGATGGTTAGTTAAAATTATGTGAGTGGATGAATAGTGAATTAAAGTTGATGTGATGTGTAATAATGATTGGTTGATATTATTTAATTATATTGATAATATTGGAGATAGTGGAATTGAGTTAAAGTTGAGTTAAATTTAAATTTTGAGTGAGATATTTACTGTAGAACTTATAAACAATCACGCCCTAAAACCCCAGCAGTTGGCTTGAGATCTAGTTTTCCCTCCTTTCTTGTCCTCTGGCTTGCATAGATCGTTCCAATCTCCAGCCATATACCACAGAGCTCCCCATCTGGATCTTTCATGCTGTAACAACTCCCACTGAGCTTCTCTATCATTTCTGTAAGGACTGAGATAAACAAATATGGCCCAAACAGGTAGACTCAACTGATTATCTAGATATTGCACTGCTATGAAAAAAGGCTGACTGTGGATTTGAATAATTTCAGCATTAGAGTCCCAGAGAAGAACCATACCACCTCTAGTTCCCACAGGAGGAACTATAAAGTTTCTGTTTTCATACCCCAGCTTGTAGCACACTTTCTGAGTAAAAATTTTAGTTTTTTTTTTTTTTATTTCTGAGAGAAAATAAAAGAGGGGTGGTGGATCCTGATGGATTCCTTTACCTGGGAACTGTAGAGGGCCCACCCAGACCTCTACAGTTCCACACCAGAGCATTCATGGAGCTAGTGAGGGCTCTTTAAGGCTGGCCCTCATCTCCTTTTCAGAATTTGTTTTTTGCTTTTTGTTTTGTTGTTCAAAAGATAGCACAGTAAGAGTGGGGATATTACCAAAATCAGCATTGTCCTCTCTTTGTCTTTTGGTGAGTGGTGACTCCTGTTGGGATTGAGATGTGCCTATATTTCTCTGAAGTCTGCCCACTTTAGATTCTGATCTCTTCCAAGTTTTCTCTTTTGATGTCTGAAGGGTGGAAGTTTGTTGGTCTTTGGTTGTTTCTTGCTGCTGAGGAGGCAGTGGGACAATAACTAGCTCCATTTCCATGTTTTGAGCCTCTGAATTGGCCATGTGATCCTCCATAATAATTTGAGCAGGGGCAGGCGTTGAATGGATCACTGATTGTATAATAGGATTTCCTGCTGGAAATTGTGTGGCTTTGCTCGTTGAAATTGATTCTTTGCCTGAAGATATTTTCTCTGGCCCTTTTGAGCTGCCTATCTGTTCTGAAGAGAGTTTGAGCAGTTTGTCTTGGCCAGTAGAACTACCATCATGAGTAGGATGAGGCAACTCCTGTTCATTAAGGTGGTCAGAGGTGGAGATGGATTTGGTATTGCTCTAGTTCTGACTTTGCAGCCCTTCTGATGCTCTAAGCCAATCTCCAAATTGACCCTCTTTTAATGTGTTGGCTTTGATATCCTCCATTCTCTTGTTGCAATTCTTCTCAATGTGTCCTATTTTGCCACAATAAAAACAAAGATTGACCAATCACTCATATTTAAAGGTGACTGTTATTTGTTCTGACCCCAGTCGGATGGAGGCACATCTGGGTAAAGCTGCAGAGCTGTCTACTGTGACTAGCAATTTAATGAGACGACCTCCTTGGGGACCCAGATTGCAGACCAGGATATTGGACACTGATTTGAAGATTCGACCGATCTTGAGCCCCACTTCCGATGTTAACCAGTTTAATGGAATATGATGAATTTGAACCCAGAAACTAATTTCTTTGAAACAAGGATCAGAACTCTTCAATTTTTCATACCATGGTTTGAGGATTAAATATTGGTTCTCAAAAATCCAATTTGTACCCCCTTCCACTTTTTTCATGTCATCCTTATTCGAAAATAGGAATTGGAAAAAGTTTGGTTCCAATTCCCTTACCTCTACCTGGGTTTTTAGTCTCCAGATTTGATTCATTGCTCTTCTGATGCCCGCCAGGTGTGCTCGCTTGTCTCCCACGATTTTCCCAAAGAGGCTAAGCTGGCATTCATCTTTGCTGGCCTTGACATCCTCATCCCCGATATCAATTATTTCATTTTCTATGGCTGAAAGGGAGAAGGCATTCAATCGCTGCTCCACTTTCTCCGTGACATCAGTGGGGTTATTCCCTCCATTAACCTTAGCCTATCCGATTTTTAGGTAATCCTCAAATAGCAGAAAATGGTCGATTAGATGAGATAGAGTAGACAGAAAACAGAGATCTCTCCGATGAGAGAAAAATCTCTTCAGTAAGAGAAGGAACTCTTCAGGTAAGAGAAGGGGCTCTCCTTCGAGAGAATTCTTTTCAACTGATAGATATTTTCACGTTAAACGTATAGCTCACACTTTACATGGGCCAATAGTAAACCAATATCCTATTATTATTATTATTATTATTATTATTATTATTATTATTATTATTATTATTATTATTATTATTATTATTATTATTATTATAGATTTGTTAGGAAACTTATTATTTATCACTTTGTTAGGATTCGTGTCTTGTTAGACAAGTTAGTATTAGGGTTGTAGGAGCCTTATTTAAGGAACTCCTCATCTATTGTTTTATGCAGTTGATTTTGAGAATGAAATAAGAAATTTGAATTGATTGTGAGTTTTATCGAGAGAGTATCTCGTTTTACGTGTTTTACGAGAGAATATCTCGTTTACTCATTTATCATTTCCCATTCGTACGCTTTCCCTACATCAGTAATGTTCACCTACCCACGGTGGGCACATGTTAATATGTCTACCGCTTACATGCACTCATTAGTGATGTATTTTTTTAAACATATTCATATCACCAATGTGTGCATGTCACATAAACGGTGAGCATAGTAACTGTTCACCGTGGATAGGGGATCATTATCCTCAGCCTTGAATGATTAAGCTTGCAATGGCCCATTAAAACCAACTGTGTAACATACAATCTACAATGTTAATGTGACATTCGGGTAATTTACGTAACTATCAACTATAAAATTCAACACGTGAGCCACTAACACATGTCAATCGTTGTGATAATATCAGTTAATTCAAAATCATCCATAATTCCAAGGAGAATATGATTGATGGTAAATAAAATTGGAGAATTTTTTTAATTACCACAAGAATATAAATATATTACAAATATATGAGCTGATATATTTTATTAGCATTCCTACCAAAATGAAGTACATTTATTTTGTGCTCAATTGAAAACGGCTAATATCAAAGGAATACCTTCCTACAATCACTCCCCTATAGTAATTCCAGTTGGAGATAAAAAGGTAAGTGGATATGGATCATCATCGCTTTGTTTATTTTATTCCTAATTAGAATTTCAAGTGTACTATCTCTCTCAAAATACATGAAACACATGACAAAAAAATATATACAAAATATACACGATCTTTTGTTAATATACACGTATTAGTTTATAGAGAATATATACATAATATATACAAAATATACACGTATTAGTTCATATCAAAACACAGATTACACGATCTTTTCGTAATATATATAGAATATATACATAATATATGTATATAATATATACCGGATTAGTTTATACATAATTTATACAAAATATATTGAACATATAAGCCATATATACGTAACATATACTGTCATCACCAGTTCACAAAAAAAAAAAAGGAATAAAGAAAGTTGATCGCGGAGCCTCTCTACTACTTTGACTATATAACTGCTCTCACTGTCTCAATCTCAGTCAGCCTCTCTGATACTTCGACCTTCATCCGCACCTCCGCCTCCGTCTGCCTTCGATAATCGAGACCGACCTTCGCCTTCATCCTCCGCCCTCGGCTTCTGCCTTCGAGAATCGATACCGACCTCCGCCTTCGAGAATCGAAATAGACTTTCACCTCTGCCGTCGGTGTCCACCTTCGAGAATTGAGCCCGCTTTACCCGTCTCCATCAAATCCCATTTTATTCGTCTCCATCGATCCCCTTTTATATATATATATATATATATATATATAGGGTTGGGTTCAAGTGAGAATGAATCTCAATGAAAGAAATAAGAATGAATCGTAGCCATAAGATTGGATGATCCAACGGTAACAAAAATACACCATTTGTGAATTCATTAAGGGTAATTTAGACATTATACCAATACATTATATTATACAAATATATTAAGTGGGACCCACCATCAAATAACAAATCACCTCCCAGCCTCCCTGATACATCTCTCTCTCTCTGTCAAACACACGCACACACACCTACCACACGCACGCACGCACAAACACACACACAATCTTCTCTCTCTCTCTCACACACACACACACACTCACGTACAGCTAAACACACGCACACACACTCGGACCAAACTCATAGACACGCACAGCCCAATCGGGCCCTTGTTCCGACCTCCGCTCAAGTCCCACCGCAGCAAGGAGTCGTGCTCCGTCGCCGATCTCCGCTCTCCGCCGCCCGAGAACCAGCCACAGCTCCGCCGCCCGAGAACCAGTCGCAGCCCCTCCGCAAACCCGCCGACGGACACGCCATTCGCGAGATGAGCGAGTCTTCGTCGCAACACAGCCGCCGTTGTCGACATCGACATCCGTCCTCAACATCCCGGCTCGACAGCTCCGGTTCATCGACGTCCGCCGCCGCCGACTCAACCTCCGTCGAGCCACCCCGACCTCCGCCGCAAACTCCCCAACAACATTGTAACGCCCCACTTTTATTTACCGAATATCAGAATAAATTTTTTTTTTTTTCAAAATTTATTTCAAAACACTTTGAGGCGCTACTCATTTCGAA
>CACSLK010027831.1:10925225-10939349 GCA_902706635.1 Striga hermonthica
AAAAAGAAAAAAAAAAACAAGAAGAGAGGAAAGATAGGCAGACAGTGAAAGCACCATCTACTTATTTTTAGGAAAATACTAATTTTTTTCAAAATAATTTCAAACTTTTCGAAAACAATTGTACTTTAAAAACTTTTTTAAGGTACTTACTTAGGCCATCTCCAGCCTTTATCTCTACTCTAGCGCCGACTTTACTCTATTCTAGAGTAGAGTTGAACATTTATCTCCATCCCTTATCTTTACATTTTACTCTACATTAAATATATTATTCTTTTATTCATTTTGTATTTCAAATAAATTGGTATATATATATATTTAATCTTATACTACCTCCTATTCAAAATAAATGTCGTTTTGACTTTTTTGATTCATCCATTTTGCTATGTATCTAGACATAAATTATGTCTAGATACATAGCAAAATGGATGAATCAAAAAAGTCAAAACGACATTTATTTTGAATAGGAGGTAGTATAAAATGTGTGTTGTAACCTTTAATTTTAATGAAATAAACTTGTTTGAGTGTGTTAAATTTTTATTCATATGGTATCATTTTAATATTAAAAAATTACAAAATAAATTATAATACATTAATAAATAAAAAGTACAAAATTATTTAGCGTAAAAAATACATTGTACAAATTATTTAGCATAATAAATACATTTACTAATATACATTATACAAAAAATACCAATAATAATACATAAAAAAATAAACAAAAAGAAAAAAAAAATTGTAAAGATGAGCTACAGTGCATCGCCAGATCTGGCGATGCACTGTTCACATCTGTGGAATAGCGCAACATCTAGCGCAAGGGCTGGAGCGGAAAAATCAACACAACTCCAGCGCATAGCGCAGGGTTGGAGTTGATCTTAGGAACTCTTCTTGACATTTTTTTTTTCTATAAAAACTTAACCTAAACTTCATAGTTCTTTTAGGAAATCTCTTCCCAAAACTTATTTCGTGCTTCTCAAAATTAAGACATAATCAAAAACTTGCAATCACTTAAGTCTTGATCAACACATAATCGGTCTCAAACATAAAAAACTAAACATGTAAAGAGTTCGAAATCTGTCTGCAGAAGTATAAATAACTAATAACATAAAATTGACCACTAACGTCTCTCTCGTGTCCACTGTCATTTGCTTGACCTGATAAATTATATTTGTGTGTGTGTTAGGGGGAAGGGGGGAGGCAAAACAACTAGCTCAACGCTGGATATGTACTATATGATTATTTAGAATAATATATATATATATATATATATATATATATATATATATATTAAGCATGAAATATATAAAACTGGTCTCATCTTGTTACGTTTCTCAGGCATCTCCCTTCGCAGGAGTAATACATTGATTGCGAGTCACAGGCATCGCCCTTCACAGGCGTAATGTAACTGGTTTGCCCTTTACAGGCTGAGCACTCGCATCACCCATTGGAGGCGACATCTACACATTACATACATAAAGCACAATACCTTGCATTCGTAAAGAATGAGGTATTGTATAGAAACATCCGATCTTAACTGTTGATGATGATGAAATAAAATGCACGTGATTCTCTGTGAGAGCTCAACTCCTCTTAATCTGCAAATTACAAATTTATTCGACTTATAAAATTATTGGAAAAATATGATTTGAATTAACCAGTTAATTAAGCCAAGTAATTAAGGCAAACAAAGACAAAAAAAAAAATCTTTTAATTTTCTCTCGACTTTTCTAGGCTCGTCTAAAGTTCTCAGATAAATTCTAAGACTCTGAAAAATCTACTTTTCAACTGGTTCGAAATGGTCGGCCTGCGAACGGTCAAACCCGATTCGGCTCGCTGGACCGCTCGGGTCGACGAGGTGTTGCGGTTGTCCAGCTCGGTACAGGCCTGCTGAGACCTAGGTTAGGTCTGTTGGGACGCTAGGACGCGGTCATGTTGTGTGTTACTGGCGCACGAGCGCGCTGGTGCGAGGTTGCTGGGAGACACGGGCGTGCATGATACCCTAGGATGTTGCGGATGATGCGCAGTTGATGCTGGGGAGGCGTACGCGGTCATCTACAGCGAGGGGCACACGGGCACTGCATGGCATGACGCACAGGCACTGAGCACGTCTGCAGGCATTAGGGCACTGAGGTGCGGGCGCGTGGGTGCTGAGGTGAGGGCGCACGGGCGCTAGGACGCAAACTGTTGCCTGCGGGAGTCTGCGGGCATTTGTAGTACAATGAGCGCGAGAGAGTGCTAGGTCACGGTTACCCTGCGACCCGGCTGACCTGACAACCTTTTGTCTCCGGTGACATTCACCAGCCAAACTAACATTTTCTGGTCAAACTCGGGCATCTCAAATCACTTACCTTACCAGGTCCTAATGAGCCATAAACTATGAATTTAAGCACCTAAGGCCAAGGTTTATATTCACCCTTTTTTCCTTCTCTTTTCTAATAAAATTCAAACACAACTTAGATGCCATAAAATTAAGCTTAAACCTTTGAAACAAAGGTACAACAACAACATGCTAAACACAACATCATACCTCAACAAAATACGACATATGGCATGACACAAACACAACAAGTTTCTCCTTTTTTCTTTCGTTTCTTAAAACCTCCAACAACACATAATAAGGCTTTATCAACTGAACATGAACTTGATAAAATTACACATGTTCGGCATGATACATGCAAGACAAAGCTCATCAAATAAGCAACAAGCATAGCAGAAAACGACACACAATAATCTCTTAATTATCTTCAAAATTAACCAAACCTAAGCATGCCCTTTTAACTGAAACTTAAGAATTTTGAAATCTACTAAACTCGGCTAAAATAATACTAAGAATGCTCAGCCATTTACCTCATTCAGGGACTTAAAAATGGAAAAGAGTAGAAATCGGGTGATGGCTTTGTCTCGGCTCTCGGCTCTGGGCTAGAAGGCTCGGGTTTTTTGTGGCTAAGGTTAGGTTCTCCCACTCCCAATGGTTGCTAGAGGGAAAGGGTCCTCGTCTCTGGTCACCTCAGTCTGCTGCTCCCACCTAAGCCATGTTGTTCTCGATCTTCCGGCGCTTGGGTCTCTGCGGTGGCTCTTGGCTGAAAGGTGTAGTGAGGTAATTTTTGTTAAGGGCTGATGGAAATTTTCACGTGAGTTCTGAAGGGAGAGTAAAGGTGAAGGCTAAAGTCTTTGTGGGCTTTAAATAGGGTAAAGTTACGGTTTGAAATTTGAATGAGGGAGACTTGGGGTGCATGGCCTCTTTTTAGGGAGTTAGGTGGAGAATTGGTCTAGGTTTCCTCATTGTGATTGTTGCTGGCGGCTGAGACTTGAGAAGTGGGAACTTAAGGGACGTTGAATGTATGAGATATAAGGGTTGGTTGGTTGAGGTGCAAGACCGGGTCTAAGGATCTTATGAGGGTGCTTGGAAATTCAAATTTAAATGTACTAAGGGCCGATCTTATGGTGTACTTCGTGTGGTGCTAGAAAAATTTGAATGCTTTTGTTATGAAAAGAGTGACAGAGACAAGCTTATGCACTTAGGCTGAAGAAAAAAATTATTGAACACTTAGGAAATTTAGGACTTAGGCTAAAAACTTACGAGTTTTTAACTTAGGCTTCAAAAAGAAAAAAAAAAACATAGGCAACATTTGGTTTAGTTGATCTTAGAAAAATATAGTCGACGTCAGCTTAGTACTTATACTTAGATTTTTTTTTTTTTTTTGAAAACTTAGGCATGCTTAAGACTTAGCTAAATTTAGGAAAGTTTAAGAGATTAGCAGTTTAGGAAAATTAAGTAGACGAGGACATCTACTTAATCTTTATTTCTGATAAGGTGAATTGAATAGAAGATGACATCTATTTAATTTTTATTTTTGGTTGAAAACCAAATTAAACACAACATCGAGCTATTAATGAAATGAAAATGTTATACTTTTATTAAAATAAACGGGACATTACAGAGGGGTCTTGAGAGCTCTTGATATGAGAACTTCAAGTCTTGAAGACATTAAAGTATACAACATTGAAGGATATCAGGACTTGAGGGGTCTTGAAGACATTAAAGTATACCAAATTTTATAACAACAAATTTTATGAAAAACACATAAAACTTTGGGGGTCGAATTTGGATCTTCAAAAGATGGATTTGACGATCGAATCTCTTTCACGTACGCTTGAGATTGAATTTCACTAACATTAATTTGGGGGCTAAATGACTTATGCATGCATTAAATGTTAGGTATTGACTTGATGAAGACGACTTCTTGGAGGACCTGATTCTTTGATCTTCTTGAAAGATGGATTTTGACTTGAATAATGTTGACTCGAGGGCTTGATAGCTTTTTTTTTTCTGGATCTGACGCTATGTCGGTTGAACTTCTCAACGAACATGGCTTGAATGTCGTTTGAACGGCGTTGATATTTGGATTGACTTGAGAAGTGTAAAAGTCGTCTCTTTACTTTTTGAGGAAGAGCCGACGCCTCTTTTTCTTCTTCTTGGCCTTCTTCTTCATTGAATGGACTCTTCAAATCATCAAGAGAGTTCTTGATAGCTCTTGAATTTGAGACTTTAATATTTGAGATGTGTTTGATATTTTTGAGGTGTGATTTGTGGCATTGAGGAGAGTCCTATTTATAGGTGTAGGAGAGAGAGTCTTGGAGAAGAAAACTTCAATATAATTGATCTTTTATGATTCGATACAATCTTTTTCCTTATCCTAAGATTTGACTTGGTGGGCAAGAAATAATTACTTTATTAATTAAATATCTTATTTATCTTGGATTTATGTTCCAAAATAAATAAAGATATTAATTATTAAAATATCAAAATTCCGATGTCTACAGAGATATCAGAAGATGTAATACATGATATAACTAATCTTCTATATTGCTATTTATATAAAAGTGTATACGAATTTAAATTTCAGGCTTTTGTTTTTCATTTGATGTTATTTTGATCATGAAAAAATATGAGTAGCGAATTACTGTTCATATATTACACTAGCAAGTGGATTAGAGAAACAACATAGGAGGGATATAAGATAGGTGGAATAATACATAAGGATTCAAAAATTTTTGAAGAATTACATGAAACAATCCGAAAGGTGTTGCAGATTGAAGTATGCGGCAGACATTTGAAGATAAAATAGCAGGTAAAAAAAGGGAAACAACCAATCTCCATAACAAACGACATGAGTTTGTGTTAATATCTATGAGGATCTCGTTATGTACAAGTTACAAATTCAATAGCAAACGTAAACCTATGCGCAACGGATCTAAAGGTTTAACGTAAAAAAACTTACGGCTTAAATTTTTTTGAATCTGTCGGATTCGGGATGGCTGGGAATAGCACATCACGAGGATGTCGGGAACACGATCACGAGGCGGGGATCGGCCGATCGTATGTCGCTGGGATCGGGTCGTGTCGCGGGAATCGAAACGCTGGGGCTGGTTTTCAATCGCGTCGTCGCAGGCTTTGGGCTCGACGGACATCGCGGCGGTCGTCGGCTGCTGGTGGCTCGTCGACGATGGTCCGACAGTTTATGGCGGTCGGCTCCGGTGGATCTCCGGTAGATGATCACGTGGTATCGATTACCTTCAGGATCTTCTAATGTATCATTCTTACACCTCTTCACTTGTACCGATGGAACAACAAGAAGAAGATAAAGCTCGAATAGAAAACTAAGAGAGAAAGAGAGAGAAAGAGACGTGTGCGTGATGTATATTACACGTAGGAGAATTCTGATCTTTTTCCATGAGCCTAATTATGTATATATAGAGCTACAGTAGGGATTCTTAGGAGAATAGGAATAGGGCTTATTAAGTAATGGACTAGCTGTGGGCCTGACCCACTCCTCCAATTACTTAAATAATATTATGGTCCATTAACGTAATATTATTTCACTCCCTTTTCCTTGCCCAACTAACATTTGAGACTCCAATAATAATTACCCAAATTACCTCCTCATGTTTAAGATATAATGTCTATTAATTAATTTAATTACTGACAATCAAGAATTAATTAATACCTTATTTTTTTCATCGAAGCTAGCGCTCATTCATCACATTATTACTATGCTGGAATTTACTCCACCTGCAGGGTTTAACATAGTAATCTTTCATGAACTCACTTCAGGGACATCATCAAACTAATGCACATGGTGACCGTAAATATTCTAACAACACATCATACACACAACAATATTACTCAAGACAGTAAGAATATTAGTCCAGCAAACTGAACCTCACACAAGTGAATCAAAGTAATATATACTGCATATATATGTGTGTTTAATATCTTACGGGTTAAGAGAACGCAGTAATTAACTGAGGCCTAGTTCGTTTACGGGGATCAGTATAAAATGAACTCCTCCTCTCTGGGATCTTGTTCAATACATAAATGTACTAGTGCAACTAATCAGTCAAGACCAACTGTACCTTTGACACTACAACCGTTCGAATGGAGTGTTCATTTCTATATAGATTGTGAACCATCAATTCTTGTTCCGCAAGTAACTGATAGAATGATCTTCTGTTCATCCGATGATGACCCATTCTATTTATCTGAAAAACAAGAAAACATAGAACTTGTTTTATCGAACATGATTCTCATTCATAAAGGGTAAAAGTGTACTATCATCCAAAGCCAAACTTTTAGTATATATTACTACAGTCTGCACTTTTATAAAGAATTGAGGAAAAAAGAAGTTAGACTACACAAAAATTCCCACTTTGTATGTCAATAACATGATAAAGAAAGTCGACCCTCAGTAGCATAGTTGTTTCAAAACTTGAAGAGGTGCAGTCATATAACATTGAACCGCTACAAATGATGCCAGAGAGTATTTTCATCGAAAGAGGAAACGATAACAACCAACTGGTTGGAAATGCAAAATGTTGTTCATGCTCTCTTGTTGAAATTTCGTATGAAGAACACATAGAAGGGAACAAAAGAACATAATATACAAACAGAGTGGCATGAAATTAGATGAAGAACTTGAACCGAGTCAGACTTGTATGCAATAAAGCACAATTTTCAGTATATGGTCGTAAGATCTTGCAAGAAGCTGTATTATATAAAATGTGTCGACAACAATTATCGATGGTCAGTAAAGCCTTCAAGGATGGGATGCGCAACCACATTCAAAATAAAAAAGGTCATCGACAAATACATATGCAACTTTTAAACATGAATGAATGATAAACCCCAAGCCACGTTTGATATAGTGGGGTTTTGCATTCAAGATAAGTTTGAAAACATGAAAACCCCTTACACAACAACTTACAATATTTGAGATATGAAGGAGATGTGCATAGTAACACTATCTTACAAGAAGGCTTGGCGAGCACGTCAAAAAGCATTTGGAAAAGATTTATGGTCACTCTTACACACCCTACCTGTTATTGCCCGAATACCTGCAAAAACTCAGTGAAGCTAATAAAGGATCTATTGTAAAGCTTAGAACAAACATATCCGGTAAATCAAACGAATTAATTGCAACATATGTCAGCCCAGATGTTGGAAGAATTAATTGCACCATTCACAATATCATGACATCTTTCCTTTGAAATAACCGGAAGGATCTTTCGAAAGTCCTCATCGTGAAATTCGATTTCCAAATAATTCTTGTATTCTGCCTCAAATTTGTGTTTAATTATTTGAATCATACGCAACTTCATGAGTCGCTTCTTAGTTCTAGTGACAATCTTGATTAGACCGAATTCGCACTTCATGTTGAATTGAATTAAATAAGTATAAATCATGTATTTTTGTAATAAAATTAAATCAAAAATAGGATGAGTAGACAACATCGATCCATACTGAATTTTATAGGGGAAGAAGAACATAATATATTTTAAATCAATTTCATAGATAAGATATGAAAGTATATTTACAAACGCAATAAATTGCCTATGATTCATGTTAATTTTTAACGTGTGCAAATAACACTTATTATATTTTTTAATGACAAAGATTTACTCTATGTAATTCACATATTTTTTTTGGTGATGTGATGCTATTATTATTATTTTTTTCGTATTTGTTTTTTATATATTGCAAATTAATCAATTGGTAATTTGCAATATGATTATCTAATATTTGATTTTGAGATTTTTTAGTAATTATATTTTAGTTATTTGCTAATCAATTAATAATTTAATTATATAGAGTATACTGAAATCAATAATAACAATTTTTTTTTTTTTTTTTTTTTTTTTTTTTTTTTGTGTTATGTAGATCTCATCAATAAACAATTTAATTTTAAGGGATTTGATTATGCCATATACTCTCGGCGCCATCGTCTCTGCGAACCAAAAAAAAAAACCCATCGTCTCTCCATAATCTTGCCTCCGCCGGTGATGTCGAGGTCGGAATCGTAGCCTCCATCGACTAACCGGCCCTCCCTTGCTGCTATTTCCTTCTCCTAGCTGAGGTACGGCGGTTTCTTGCTCCAACCCTAGGTGGTCGACGGGTCAAACCGGGATGGGGCTTCATCAATCGGGGCTTGGATGGCTCGTCGGACATGGTGACGAGGTTGGATTCGGGTTGGGGGATTTCATCCTGCATTTTCCGGTCAGCTTTTGGGGTCTCCTTTCTGTCTATGCAGGTTGGACTGGTGGAGGGGCTGCTGTATCGACGTTGGGGTCGAGGTTGTGGTGGTGGTCGGAAGGCTGGGCCTCCGACGGTCTCCGTGCTGCCTTTCGGGGGCAGTGGTGTGGCTGCCGGAGGTGGGTTCAGTCTGCGGGTGGGTCTTTCCCAGTTTTTCCTCTTTGGGGTTGATTGGGGGCCGGGACTCCCGTATTTGGCTAGTGGTGTTAGGCGGGCCTGGGTTGTTCCGGCTGGGGCTGCTAGCTCTCCGGTTCTCTTAGTTGGTGGTGGACTGACTCTTGGCATGATTCGGGGCGGAGGTTCAGTTTCTGTATAGACAGTTGTTGCAGTTTCGGGGCTGTTCCTTGTGCTAGGGGCCGTGTCGGGTGTTAGTTGTTGCTGCGGATCTTCACTCGTTCGATCATCTGGTGGAGGGCCTTAATATAGTTTTATTATTGTGTGTTTTAGTGGTTTGGGGCTGATTTACAAGCTAGGCAGTGTGCAGTGGCATTGTATTTCATTCTCCTTTTATTTGTTGTTTGCTGAGTTGTTCTAGCCCGCCATAGGCGTGTCCTCTTACTTTCTTATTCCTGTTGTTCTAGCCGTGTTTTTGGTTTGAGTCGTTGACCCCTGTCACATTACCGTGTTGGGTTCTTTTCTCATTACCCTGTTGGGGTCTTTTCTTATTACCCTATCGAGGTCTTCTAGTTTGTAATTTTGTACTTTTGTGCCCTTTTATAATACATCTATTATTTTGGAAAAAAAAAAAAAAAGATCTCATCAATTTGGTAAATGCCTTTGAAATCATTTATACCAAAAATCACCGGTCATGTTATTCTTTAAATTTCTCGCAGACAGCCTTTGAGCCTTCTTCCTACGCATTTGAATATTACTATTAAATGAGAGAGAGAGAGAGAGAGCTCCATAGTTCGAAATATAAAAGCGACACTTACTAGGGTTTCTGGTTTTCTCACTGTATACATTCTTCCGAGCCTTCTTCTCTGTCCGCACAGAGCTCCACAGTACGAGCACCCAGTTCAACTAAGAAATAGGGAAAACGGCAACCATGGCTGTGAGACCCCGCTGCTTTCTGGACATTAGCATCGGCGATGAGCTCGAGGGAAGGATCGTCGTTGAACTGTACAATGACGTAGTCCCACGAACCGCAGAGAATTTCAGGGCCCTTTGTACTGGAGAGAAAGGTGATGGTCCCAACACTGGCGTCCCTCTCCATTACAAGGTTCATTTGTTCTCTCTTCAGTTTTAAATTGCACTATTCCTTGATTCTGTTGTTTCCTCGTAATTCCTAATTGAAAAAGTTTCAATTTTTAGATTTGTCAAGCTAGAACATTGCTAAGCTACTGACCATTTACGATTATGTTACATAAATTGCTATTCCAGCTTTCATAAATAAATTCTGATTGCCTCTGTTGCTTAGTTTCTGGACGGTTTTCTTACTGTACATTTTATCCATCTCTTCAGGGCTCCCATTTTCACCGAGTTATTAAAAGCTTCATGATACAAGGTGGTGATATTTCCGCGGGTGATGGTACGGGAGGGGAGTCTATATATGGATTGAAATTCGAGGATGAGAATTTTGAACTGAAGCATGAGAGGAAGGGCATGCTGTCCATGGCAAATGCAGGGCCCGACACCAACGGCTCCCAATTTTTCATAACTACGACACGGACTTCTCATCTGGATGGGAAGCATGTTGTGTTCGGGAGGGTCGTCAAGGGCATGGGGGTCGTTCGATCGATTGAGCATGTGGGCACTGGCGAAAACGACCGGCCGATGGTCGATGTCGTGATTACCGACTGTGGTGAGATTCCGGAAGGGGCGGATGATGGGATTTCAAATTTTTTCAAGGATGGTGATTTGTATCCCGACTGGCCAGCTGACCTTAGTGAGAATTCTGATGAGCTCTCGTGGTGGATTACAGCTGTGGAGTCTGTCAAGGGATATGGTAATGAACATTTTAAGGTAATAGTTGTGACAAAAAATGCCCCTTTATTTTTTTTTCTTTTGGTTTATATATTGATGTGTATTCATGAATGAGATTTATGTGACGTTTTGCAGAAGCAAGACTATAAAATGGCCCTCCGGAAGTACCGTAAGGCCATGCGTTATCTGGATACTTGCTGGGAGAAAGATGGCATTGATGAAGGTGGATATCATATTTATCCTTTTATACTAATAATTTGGTCGCATTTATGTATATTGATAGTCTACTATCCTCTGACGAATGAATACCTGATTTTTGATTTTTTTTTGTTTCTTTAACTTTCTATTTCTGAAGTAGAGAAGAGTGAGTATTTGAGGAAGATGAAGTCACAGATATTCACCAACAGCTCCGTGAGTTTCTTCTTTGAATCACAATTTGTTGATTGATTTTAGTATATTCAACTGGATTACTTTTATTTAGCTTTGAAACTAAACATACAGAAGTACTGTTTCATTTCACACCTTTGCACTAAATTAAGGAGGATAATATTGGTAAATTCAAATGGATGATCGTTCTAGTTTTGATGTCCGAGGCACTAGTAATTTGTTTCACATCTTCACTCTGCTCTTCTCCCTTGTTTTGATAGGATATGATTGGGAGAACACGTTAATGACATGCCTGATTTCAATGAGCTTTGCATTGTTTTCTTTTCCTTGTACTTTCTATATCTGTTGCATTCTTTTTTGAGACCTTGTTATTGCACGGCGTGTACTCAGTAAACATGATTTATTCTCATGCTACCGTCTTACGATGGAATTATTTTTTTCTACACTTATGGTATGTAATGAAGTGGTATAACTCAGTTACAAATTCTTTCGTCGCATATGTTCACACTCACACCCACCCACCCATACACACACACACACTATAGGTATATGTTATTAATTTTTCAGGAAGTGCTATTTATTTGCTAGTTCAGTTTCACTGAAGTTTATCATATTTAGAAGTAATGGTTCTGTTGTTAGGAACATCATACCATGCATGGATTTCTACTCTACTAACTTAACATTCAAATTCCAAGTCTCTTTTCAGATTTTTGTTTTGGCATTTGAGTTCATTTTAATTATTTGATTTACTTGGACTCAACGAGTGAATATTCTTTGGTTTTATACTTCTGAAGATTGGCTTTTTCGGTTTTCAAGAATAAAAATTAGTGTTCATTTCGCCTTACATTACACCATCTTTCTTCTTCTAGGCTTGTAAACTGAAACTAGGAGACCTGAAAGGAGCACTGCTGGATGCCGACTTTGCAATGCGGGATGGTGAAAACAATGCAAAAGCATTATTCCGTCAGGGCCAGGTTGGGTTTTCTTTTTTTGTTTTCCATTAGTACAGTTCTTTTCCTTTATATATACAAATGGACCCTTTTTCATTATTATTTTGGGGTTATATGCCTGTTACTTTGCTAGAACCTAAACTAAGAGTTAGTTTTTTAAAGCAACTAAAATGTGCTCATATTCAATTTGATAACTGAGGACGACTGTCGTTGTCCATCGTGTACATGTACTGCATGTTAATTGAAGAGCATCTCCAATGGTACATGGATTGCTCTATTTTATTGCCACATGGCCTAATAAATCCTATGTGTCATCAAAAAATTTGTAGAAATCTTTCTAGGTGTAGAAGTTCTTCTAAACATCTTCTGTTATATAATGTATTATTTATTCAATTTATTTCTATTGTCCAATCAATTTACACATGTTAAATTATACTACAGTTAACATTAACCATTGGACACGCAATTTCTTGATTTCCTTTTCCTATGTTGTACATCTCAAAATGAACAATGTGCCATTGGAGATGCTCTAATGTTCCTGGTGACTAGTATCTAATAGGCATTCTCATTTATTTGGTTATTACTCCCTTATTTCTTTCACTCTTAGCTTATGCTTATCTATAGATGGCACTTTCTGATTTGTCAAAGAACATGGACCTCAGGTCTCAGCTATTTTAACATTTTTCTTTTTTCCTGTTACTGACACTTGTTTGGTTGTACCTTCTAATTGATCAGGCACACGTGGCTCTGAATGATATTGATGCTGCTGTTGAGAGTTTTAGGAAGGCATTGGAATTGGAACCAAATGATGGTTGTGACATCTCTCTTTCTCTAACTCTTTATTTATAGAAATAACTAGGGTGGAAATGTTTTGACATTTACATGGCCGTGTTTTGACTGTGTCCTTAATAGCTTAAAAATGTTAAAGCGGCCCTTCTGTTTATTGAATGTCTTCTGGTTATGGGTGCATCGCGACTTAAAAGTGAGGCAGCAAGTAATTGTATTCATGTCAATAAACCTTCTGAAACTGTGTAGCTAACTTTGTATTGCTTTTGCTGTAGGTGCAATTAAAAAGGAACTTTCTGCGGCGAAGAAAAAGGTGCGTCTATTGAATTTGTTTCTCATGAATGTTAAGTATAGTCGTGCTGATTTCTGACTCACTTTTTCTCTGTTAGATTGCTGATAGACGAGACCAGGAGAGAAAAGCATATGCCAGGATGTTTCAATAGTAACCGTGTAAGAAACTATATGTACTTTAGGTTCATCAAAGTTGCAGTTCAAGTACAATCTACCTATTTTAAAGCTTATGACTCATCCACCCGATGCTCTCTGTTTGATTGGTAACTCATGTCAATTTGGTTCAGGCCTTTTTCTTTTGTTTTGATGCGCTCAATTTACTTGAAGGGGCTCAGCTATGAACTAGATACTTGGTTGCTGGAGAAACTGGCAGCTGATGATAGTGTATTGGTGAGTTACGAATTGACTATCATAAATGCCCTTGAAGTTAATCTAATTACAAAATATTCCTGTTATGTTTCAAAATAGGGAATGTCTTAGCAGAAGATGTTAAAATAATGGATGGCTTCAACTAAGTGTTAGTTTTTATGAAGGTTTTACTTTTACAGCAAATGTTGTTGAAGTTTACCGACTAATTATGGAAACTCGGTTATCAATTAATTAATGATAGGGGAATCTGTTTATCTGCTAAGTGATATTTGTAATGCCTCTCATCTCAAGAGTATATTTATAATTTTGAGTTGTGAGCATTTTTCTTCCTGTAAATCTACCCTGTATAGCAGTAGTTATTGTAGTTATCTGTTTTTATTTTGACATTCTTTCTCTTATGTGTTGTCGTTTGAATTTTATAGGTCACAACCCCTTCTGGTTGAATAGAAGTCGTAGAAACGGTTACTCCTGGACCATGTAGGCAGTGTCGTTTATTAGAGCTCAAGTGTGGCACAAGTTTTCTCTGTTGTAACAATATTAAACCTTTTGCTTGTAGCTCAATTGAAAATTTGGGTACATTTTGAACTAATTTTTGTGTCTTGTTTCAACTAAGAACTTATTTAATAAGGCCAAAGAAATTTTTGTATCATGCAACATCTACCTAATGTTAAAGATTTCAATTGTTGTGACGTTGGAATTGTGATTCTACTCTTACGTGGGTGGATTCATGTGAATGAAATAACTAAAACGAAAAGAAAGGGCCATAAATAGTACCAATTAAGTCATAAATAGTATCATTTTTTTTTTCTTTTTTTTTTCTTTTTTTTCTTT
>CACSLK010027831.1:10967859-11006356 GCA_902706635.1 Striga hermonthica
GGGGGGGGGGGGGCAATTGCCCCCTACTCATTAATGTAAATTCGCCTATGACTACGAGGCACAACAGAAAAATGTTTGTACTTTAGAAAAGTAGATCTAAAGTTATTGGGCTACGTAGATGCAGACTTTAGAGGTGAAGTGTATCACCGAAGAAGCACCACCGGTTACATTTTCATTGTTGAAGCTACAGCTGTTAGATGGATATCGCGGATACAAAAGATTGTTGCTCTATCCACTACAGAGGCTGAGTATGTAGCAGTGACAGAAGCCAGTAAATAATTGATATGGCTTCAAGGATTGTTAGCAGAGTTGGGTTTCACTCAAAAAGAGAGTGTTTTGCACAGTGACAATCAGAGTGCATTAGATTTGGCAAAGAACTCAGTATTTCACTCTAGAACTGAGCACATTGACATACAATATCATTTTATCAGATCTCTGCTTGAAGATGAAGTGTTGACTTTGAAGAAGATCATAGGAACCAAGAACCCAACAGATATGCTAACGAAGGTGGTGATCCTTGACAAACTGAAGTTGTGCTCAACTTCAGTTGGCTTGCTAGAGTAACAGACCGGAGAAAACTACTGCAGTAATTGAGGTGTGAGGACAGATTGTAATCAGTCCTCAAGTGAGAGATTGTTGAGTCAGAAAATGGGTGCCGCCCATTTCATCTGACAATTAGTAAAATAAAATTAAAAAAAAAAGGCTGCGCCCACTCCTCTTGAAAGTTGCGAAGGAAAAACAAAGAAAGGCAGACATCACACAATGGGAGAGTTTAGAGTGCAATGTTCACATTGCACTCAGAGGGATTCAGATGAAATATAACACAACAAAAATACAACAAAAATACAAAAAGAAGAAAAAATTGAGTGAGCTTAATTTAGCCTTTGTGTGTATTTTTGGGTGTGAATTGTGAGTGAGTTTGATAGTGTTTTGTAAACACGAGTGTATTTTATTTTTCCTAATAAAATATCTGCAGTAGTCTGGAGACGTAGACATTATTGGCCGAACTCCATTTTCAATTGGTGTGTCCAATTTTTTATTTTTTATTTCACTTTTATAGATCTGACTTCATGAAAATTCAGCGTATTTTTCCCAACAGATACCTTTAAATTATCCCTATTATTTAATATATGAAATTATTTTTATCTTTTCTCATTTGTTTCGTCGATTAGTATAGACGGACAAACCACAATATTGTCACTAAAGTAAAAGAGTGATTCATTTTTTTTTAAATATTTACAGTTAACATGAAATATTTCATGTCAATCTTCATTAAACCATAGCTTCTATTTTTTTTTTCGCTTTTAGAGATATTAAACGGTACGAGCAACTGGAAAGCTTGACTCATTAAGGCTCGAGTTTAAGTTGTTAGTATTGATAATCAAGCGTGCTCGTACTTCATGGCTTATTTTTCCGACTTGATAAAGCTTAATATTTATGAGGTTTCACGTAATTTCATGAACCCCCAAATTAGCACGGCTCGGTAAAGTTTGGAATTGACTCATCATTCAACTCGTTAAAGTTATTAAGCGAGTCGAGCTATATCTTTATGGACAGTTAGCCCACGGTACTTTTGGTTTCTGGCTACGCTCCTGGTTGTGGAAAGCTACCAACTTCGTTCATTGCTTAACTCCGTACCATCATCTCGTGTTCTTGTTGGCATAAGCCAGCCTAAATTCAGGGGCGAAACCAGAAAATTGGTTGAGAGGGGGCAAAAGACATGATATATTGGGTTCAGAACCAATACCGAACCGATAACATTTCGGTAATCGATTCTCAATTACCGTTATACATAAGTCGGTTCGGTTCGGTTTATTTTCTCATCGGTTAGGTTAGTTTCTAGTTTTCAGGGCAATAAAAGAGAGTTGAAGTTTTTTTATATGGCCCAATTAAAATTGTAGAATGATAATAATTAATATACAAAATTAATAGTAAAATAAAAGAAGTGTTAAATTGCTAATTGACAATCGTGGACATTTTAAAAACAAAAAATATAGGAGGTGCAAAAATAAATTTAACGGGGGTAAATAAAATTTTTAAAATTAATAGTATAAAAAATCAAAATTTGAGGGGGGGGCAATTGCCCCCCCTACTCATTAATGTAAATTCGCCTATGGCAGCCTTCCAGATCTTTAGGTTACAATCTTGCACATTAGGTGACAATCTTGCTTGTTAATGGCCGAGAAATGCAACCTCTAATGATAAATGGTTGCTTCACCACCAATGTTGATGTTGGAACCACTAAGATCTCATTTGCAATCACACAAAGAAAAAGGAAAAATGTTGTGTTGCTTTGATCAACTCTTCAAATTATCACTAGTATCATTTATCTTTAATTCTAACTTTTTTTTCATTTCATTATTCCAACAATTTCCAGTTTCATTATTCAAACAATTTAATTCTTACCATATCAATAAAGAAATCAATGAAATTTATGCTGTTTTTTTCCATTTCAGGCTAAAGTGCACGACTTTGCTAAGTCTAACACTTTGCTAAGTGCAATTAATTTCCTGCACTTTGACTTTCTTTTTTTTTTTTTTAAAGCAATGATGAATTGACCTAATAGACAAATCTCTCAGTTGATAACTTGAGTGTGTTAGGTCGTCTGTGGGATTGAAACCCAAAATCAGTTTACTCGAAGCTGATCATTTGACCCTGTCAAACGGCAGCTTCTTCTTTTCACATGTAATAATTAGAACACGATATGTAATACTCCCTCCTATTTTTTTTAAATGTCATTCTAGCTTTATCAACTATTTGTTAAATAAATGTCGTTTTGGATCTTTTGTACATATTTTTCCATTATTACTCTCATTTAGCCAATAAATACATTACGTCTTTTCATATTCACTCTTCATTTTTTCTCAAAACATTCATCTCTCTCTTCATTAAATAAGGTTATTATTGACAAAAAAAATATTCTTAATTAGTGTGCAACTTCTCAAAACGACATATATTAAAAATAGGATGTAGTATAAGATAATAATATATATAAAATATTTTTAATATTATTATTTATTTTATGCTTCAAATTATTGTAAACTTTTATAATATTAATATAAATATTTTGATACTTATGTAGAAAAAATAGAGAAAAATATTACGTCGTTATTTTATGCTAAAATATTTTCACTTAATATATATACTTATGGCCTGCTCATGTGTACGGGTGTCTTCTTTGCCACAAATTACAGCAACCGAATTCATTTGATAAAAGTCTTGTAAAAATCACCTCACGGATCAGATTGGCGACACGTGTACGAAATGAAGAAGAAGATGATAAAGCCGAAGCAAAGGAGAGCACCTCGGGTAAACAGATGAGCCGACCCCAACAAGTAAGCCGACCTCGATCAGGTCGTAACCCCAGAGAATCGACGTTCGCTGCAGACCACATTAAATGCCCGTCCATCAAACTCTTGACCCACGTGAAGACATCATTGCAGGGGGATCCACTTATTGAAAAAGCTGCGCCTATGCTGTCACAACGCATTAAATGCCGCCGAATTTCCTAAAAGACGGGCCGAAAGTTACTATAAATAGCAGAATTAAACTCGATACGAGGATCTTTCGGACACATTAAATTCTGCATTCATCACATCGGTTCTAATAAAAAAGCTGACTTCCTGTATTAAAAACCCGACCTCGTGTTCGAAATACCGACTTGTAACTCCTTAGACAAATGTCGTATTCTATCAATAAAACCACCTTAATCCTATCTCAATCCATATCATTACACATTTAAATAGTTGATCAAATTCATTTATCAACAGATTGGCGCTAGAGGAAGGGCCTCATAAGAAACTTTGAGGTCAATCTTTGAATCCAGCACTCTTTAGCAAGAAGAACCAACTTCGCAGCTAAAACTCAAGCACATAACAATGGCACAATAGGACAAGTGATCAAGTGTCAAGGGGAGGGGGCAGCCGCGGCCCAGTCCCATCCACCGGTAGAGTCAACGCGACAGCGATATCGGACCTTGCTACGCTCATGCAAAACTCGAAATTTGCGAAGGGGTTCTCTGCGTTATTGGCACAAGCCATGCCGAGAACTTCGAGAGCCGTGCTAGGACAATCTCTCGGACCCATCACCCCGGCAAGGCCCGGGGTGCAACCGTTGCAAGGGTGTGTGAACAACCAAACTAGATCCCATGCAACGCCCCAACCCCGAGACGACAACACTCGCCGGCCACCTGGCCAGAAGGCGAACCCTCAAGAAGATAACCTGCAGGAGATGACGACGGAGAGCCAATCAGGACGCGTCAAGAGAGAAACCGCCGTCGCTAGGCCTTTATTTCGGCCGACAGGAAATTTCGCCGACCTCCGACTTCAGATAAAGAGAGGTCGGTCAGCTAGATGGGACAACCCCGAAATGGAGGCCCTGAGGAAAAGGGTCGCTGAACTTGAAACCCTACAAGCCATGAGGGCAAGATCGCGGCCCAACCCGCGCACTCAGGAGCCTGGCCACGTGTACGTTGAGGTAGACTCACCATTGGCGCCCGAGTTGACTCTAGAACCACTACCTGGAAAAATCAAAGTCCCACAAATCGGCTTCTATGACGGAACGTCGGACCCCGACGCTCACCTCGGCCACTACATTTCATGGATGGACCTGCATGGGGCCACAGACTCCCTCAGGTGTCGCATGTTTTCTCTAACTCTGGGACCTAAATCCCAGAAATGGTACTACTCGTTGCCAGCTCAATCCATCCGACGTTGGGGCCAACTCAAGTTGGCCTTTCGTTTTCACTTCATCGGAGCACAAGTCTGTCTGATCCCCAAAGAATCAATAACTAATATCGTCCAAAAATACGACGAAAGCTTGAAGGAGTATGTCGCGCGCTTTGATGAGCGCGTACAGAACATAGAGCCGTGCCACCCTGGAACTCTCCTGGTGAGCGCAATCTCCGGGCTGAGGCCCAAATTGATGTCTAGTTGGGCACTTTTCCAAAACAAACCTAGCACGTTCCAAGAATTCCTGGTCCGAGCTCAGAACCATGTGATCGTCGAGGAAAGCATGTCGGTACCCGACCTCGCATTCACCTCCCAAGGACAGTGCGAGGAGAAAAAGAAGAAGAAGTCTTTCGACAACCCGCCCAAGAAGAAGACCTCTGGAGACCCGAGGTAGGGAGATCCGAACGACCCCGAGGTGCGAGCCACTCAGAAACAATACCGAGAAGACTTGACCACCGAATATCGCTCCATCTACTCGGTAGGGGCCGCCAGGATTTATGAAGAGATAAAGGGCAAGGGAATCATCTCTGACGCCCTACTTGTGAAAACTCTGGAAAACCAACTAGACAAAGCAAGATACAACACGGATTAATGCCTGAGCCTGCTATCGGCGTTGATGAAACTTATTGGCAACCCGCAAGTGAGGAAGTTTACCAAAGCCGGCGACGCCAAGGGGAGGCGAAGGCCACTCGAAATCCCTGACGATGATGAGGAAAGAGAAGGAGGATCTAACGTTAAAAGGCTCCGGATGCAAGGGTCGAAGATTTCTTGTGGCTGACGGACGCCAACTCACCCCGAGACCGACTTGGGAAGTGGAGCAGAGAAACCGAGCTCCCCAAAACGACGTAGCCCTACGTCACCCACGCCAAGGCGACCGAGTCCCATTCCTCGAGTCAACACCAATCGAGACGAACCGACCTCCTCAAGGAGGCAAGCCAAGGCCTACGCACGAAGAGCCTACAACTCGGGGAAACATGTGATGACTTCCGACCTCAGGGAGACAATTAACTCACGTACCTGCCCCATCAAGTTTACGTTGGAAGACGCGAGCCTGTTCGACCACCCACACTCGGACGCGCCCATTATCACAGCTCCCATATGCGGCATCCCGGTCCATCGAGTCATGGTGGATACAGGGGCCTACACAAGCATACTCATGCTCCGAGCGTTCAACAAGCTCGGGATACACCCATCCGAAGTCCGCCCATGCAACGACTGAGTCCATGGATTCAATGGAAGTGTAGCACTCTCATTGGGAGAAATCACCCTGCCAATCAGGTTCGGGGGACATGGACAGACTTCCAAAGTCATCATGGAGACCTTCAAGGTGATGGATTTAGACAACGAGTACAACGCAATCATCGGGAGAACAACGTTATACAAGCTTCGAGCGGTAGTCTCCATTTTCCACTATGCCATAAAATTCCCCACTGCAGACGGGGAAGGAACCCACTATGGCGAGCAAAGAGAAGCCAGGGAGTTTTTCCAAGAAATCCCCTCACTAATAATCCACGTGATAGAAGGAGCTGACGTCGGGACCGGGGAGACCGAGATCCCCTAACGCTCGAACAACTGCCGACATCAATCCACCTGACGACCAAAGCAGAACCAGTCCCGACGTCAGGAGAAGAAGACAAGACACGAGATCGGGGAAGGCGACCTGGGAAAGAACCGGCAAATAAAGAGGACGACGTCCTCGACCCGCGAGACTAGTTCAAGAAAAAGAAAGGGGGCAACCGAGCTGAGCCGTCTGAGGAAGTGGAGATTATCTACATCGACGAGCCGACGTGCGACAAACAACTCCGCATTGGGGCACACCTGCCAGAGCCACTCCGAACCGAGCTGATCCAGTTCCTCTGTGCAAAGGCTAACGTCTTCGCGTGGAAGCACGGGAACATGAAGGGGATCGACCCTGCCGTTGCCTGCCACCGGCTCAATATTGATAAGAAGGTCAAACCGGTCATCCAGAAGAGAAGGAAGCTCGACCCCGACTGACAACAAGCGCTTGAGGAGGAGGTTAATAAACTCGTCGACAACAAGTTTGTCAAAGAAACCAAGTACCCGACCTGGGTGTCCAACCCCGTCTTAGTGAAGAAGGCCAGCGGTTCGTGGCACCTCTACATAGATTTTTCCGACCTCAACAAGGCATGCCCGAAAGACAGCTACCCCCTGCCACATATAGATTACATGGTGGATGCGACGTTGGGCCACGAGCTCATGAGCTTCATGGACGCGTATTCAGGCTACAACCAAATCCTGATGGACCCCGAGGAGGCGGAGCATACCTCGTTCTACTCGGCGTGAGGCTTGTATTGTTATACTATGATGCCGTTCGGGTTGAAGAGTGCGGGAGCCACGTATCAGAGGTTGGTGAATAAAATGTTTCTAGTCTGATAGGGCAAATGATGGAAGTTTATGTAGATGACATGCTTGTAAAGTTGGTAAATGCAAGCGATCATGTAACCCATTTGAATGAAATGTTTAAAATTTTGCGCGATTACTCGATGGTGTTAAACCCGAAAAAATGTACATTTGGGGTGAAATCGGGAAAATTCCTTGGTTACATGGTCAGTTAAAGAGGGATAGAAGCAAATCCCACCAAAATCAAAGTCGTCCTCGACTTAAGGCCTCCTACCTCGGTAAAAGGAGTGCAAGGGCTGACCGGAAGGTTGGCCGCTCTCAATCGGTTCATCTCGAAATCAACCGACTGCTGCAAGCCATTCTTTGACCGGATAAAAAAAGGAAAGAAATTCAAATGGACCGACGAGTGTCAAAAAGCTTTAGACAACATCAAGTCAACGCTAACTCAACCTCCTGTCTTACAAAAGCCAAAGCCTGACGAGATGTTGTACCTATACCTCGGGGTTGCGTCGGCAGTTAGCGCCGTCCTTATAAAGGAGAATGAGTCATAACAACACCCTGTCTACCGAATTCTTGTTATACGTTCGTTCCAGCCCTCAACCCACCCACGCGATTCGGGAAATTTTTTGAAAGAAATCTACGCTTGTTGAAGGTGAAAGGCGCTGCATGATGCGGAACTCAGGTATCCACCGATGGAGAAGCTAGCATACGCACTCGTCATCGCAACTCGGAAGCCCCTACTTCCAGGAGCACTCAATCACCGTGTTAACAGCCTATCCGTTGCGGCAGATCTTGCACAGACCCGACACCTCAGGACGCACGGTCAAGTGGGCAGTCGAGCTGGGATAGTTTGATATTCACTACAAGCCCCGAATGCCGATAAAGGGGCAAGTCCTATCTGATTTCATCGCCGAGTTCACACCAACCGTTTAGGAAGTCGTCGATGATAGGCCGTGGGTCATGTATGTCGATAGGTCATCGACCGCAAACAGAGCTGGAAGAGGGGTGTGTTGGTCGACCCCGAGAAACGGGTGTACTGCCATTCGGTCCAATTCCTGTTCTCGGCCACCAATAATAAGGCCGAGTACGAAACCCTATTATATGGACTGGGCCTCGCCGAGGCGATAAACCTGACCCATCTCAATGTTTACTTGGACTCCCAGCTTCTGGTCAACCAAGTCCTCAGCATTTACGAGGTAAAGGAACCTCGGTTAGTGCCTTACCTCTCGTTGGTTAAACAATAATTGGCCAAGTTCCAAGCCAATGTCGAGCACATCCCTAGAACAAAAAACGTACAAGCCGACGCCCTTTCCCACCTCGTCTCGAGCGCGAGCATGGAGGGCGTGGAATACGTTCAAGTCGGTCGACAAAAAATGTCGTCTACTTCGGTCATCCAAATCAACCAGGTTGGGGTAGACGCGAACAACAAAATACCGACCTGGATGGATCTTATCGTCACATACCTAGAGTCAGGAATATTACCCCAAGATCCTGGAGAGGCGCGGTCACTGCAAACATGGGCCGCTAGGTTCACACTGGACCGAGGAACACTCTATAAACGATGATACTCAGTCCCACTTTTAAAATGTTTACCGGAACAAGAGTCGTTGTTCGTGTTGCAAGAAATTCACGATGGCATCTGCAGAAGCCATTCTGGGGGCCAAGCCCTTGCCTACAAATTCCTCCGACGAGGGTATTACTGGCCGACGTTAAGGAGGGACACCGCAGATTGGGTGAGGAGGTGCAACAAGTGCCAAATATTCGCGCCCAATAGAACCTCGTACCAGAGCCTCTCAAATCGATCGTAAGCCCCTGGCCCTTCGCCAAATGGGGTATTGACCTGATCGAACCCCTGCCAACCGAGAAGGGGGGAGTGAAATTCGTCGTTGTCGCAGAAGATTACTTCACCAAATGGGCGGAGGCGGAACCGCTAGCAACCATCACCGAGCAAAAATGATTTGACTTCCTCTGGAAGTCGGTAATATGCCGCTTTGGCTTGCCCAACTCGATCATCACCAACAACGGGAGGCAATTCGAAAGAAAAAGGATGGAAGAGTTCTACACAATGCACGACATTAAACAGTACTTCTCGACTCCATATCATCCCTAGTCCAACAGCCAGGTCGAGGCCGTAAATAAACTAATAAAGAACGGTCTCAAACTACGACTTGAAGCCATTAAAGGATCTTGGCTGGAAGAGCTGTCGGGTGTGTTATGGGCGTACCAAACGACTCCGAGGTCATCAACGGGGGAGACACCTTTCTCCTTGGCCGACGGATCAGAAGCCATGGTCCCCGTAGAACTCGGTTCGCCCACTTACCGAGTATAAAACTTTGAAGACGACCAGAACGAGAACAACCTACGAATGAACCTCGACTTGGTTGATGAGCTGCGAACGCAAGCCGAGCTCAAGAATGTCGCTTACCAACAAAGAAGCGAACGGTATGTAAACGCCAAACTCAAACCTAGAACATACCGAGTTGGCGAGTTGGTCATGAAAAGAGTAACTAGGGCCGACCCCGGCCGCCTGAAACCCAAGTGGGAGGGACCTTTCAAAATAAGCCAAGTGCTCCCACATGGGGCCTACTGACTCGAGAACCTGGACGGCACGCCCCATCGATAAGTGGAATGTCGTGTACCTCAATAAATACTACCAGTGACCACTAGTTGGTCCTTGCACCGACGTTCTGTAAAAACTGGCCGTCGCGCCACCAGTCGGTCCTCGCACCGACGTTCTGCAAAAATTGGACATCGCGCCACTAGTCGGTCCTCGCACCGACATTCTGTAAAAATCGGCCATCGTGCCACTAGTCGGTCCTCGCACCAACGTTCTGCAAAAAACCGACCATTACGCCACCAGTCGGTCCTCGCACCGACGTTCTACAAAAACTGGCCATCAGACCACTAGTCGGTCCACGCACCGATGTTCTGCAAAAATCGGCCATCGCGCCACTAGTTGGTCCTCGCACTGACGTTCTGCAAAAACCGACCATCGCGCCACCAGTCGGTCCTCGCACCGACGTTCTGCAAAAAACCGGCCATCGCGCAACTAGTTGGTCCTCGCACTGACGTTCTGCAAATACCGGCCATCGCGCCACTAGTCGGTCCTCGCACCGACGTTCTGCAAAAACCAACCACCGCGCCACTAGTCGGATTTGTTAAAGGACCTCCTCGAGCAAAGCAACGGATTTCAAAGGTTTCATTCACTGAAAGTTTACCGTACGAGGTTAAAACACTTGGCCAAAATTTCTACTCAAAAACCTTTATGCTTATCGAGATAAGTTGTAAAAACCTCTGTTGCAAAATTCCCACAATCTTAAAAAATATTCCCCATTCTTTTGCAAAACTGATTGAGGATCCTTTGTTCTATAGATTGCGTTGAACTTCGCAAAAGTCATTTTTTCATTGTTACTCAAAAGAAAGCCCCCGACCAATGCGAGATGGTCGGAATTATTTAAAATGGATGACCACCCATTCGAGGCTAAAAAAATACGACTTCAGGACACCGTGAGAAATAAGAGGCTTAGAGTAAATGTTTAGAATCACACTTTATTAACTGAAAGCCCGGGGAAAAATTCTTACAATATGACGAAAAAAGAAAAACTAGGTAGACGTGCCAACTTGATGGTCCACGTCTAGAAAATCATAAGATGCAAACCAAAGCAAGCGTGCCAACATGATGGTCCATGCAAAACAAAAGCAAACAAACGAGACAACAAGAAAAGAAAAAATGGGCTAGGCTACTCGGCAGTCTTCTCGGCGTCTTCCCCAGGCTCCTCGAGGCCTTTCTCGGCCTCCCTGGCACCACCTTCAGCCGTCTCGGGGTCAGCTCCGGTCACCTCAGCGGCACCATCTTCCTTGTCCACAGACATGTCCTTCACCTTTTCGCTCAACTTGGCGTGGATAGCCGCATCCAACAACTGGGGATCGACTCTGATTTTTACCGTATGGGACTCGGCCGACCCAGCCACGGTCACCGGCTTGGCTGAGGGATCGGGTTCCTCGGTATTCCCCTCAAGGGCACCCGCGGCCATCTTGTCAGCATATTTCACCACTTCCTTCTTTATCTCGGTTGGGGTCAGAGTGTCAAAATGCTCGATAGTGATGTTGGCAAGAATGTCGATGAATTTATGATCGAGCTCTTCCCTCCTTTCTTTGTCCCCTTCGAGGACCATGTCTATGAAGGCCATTCGGAGGACACGGCGCCTGTCTCGGCTCAACGGGGGAAGGGCCGAGGCCGTCACACTTGGCTCAAATTCGTTCAAAAAAAACTCAACATAGTTTCTCTCGTCGTCGTCGGCTGGGATGCGCATCTCTGGGATCGCTGTGTTAAAGAAGAACCTCTCGATCTTCCTGAGCAATATTGTAACACCCCGCTATTTCATGAAATTCAGAGCGCGCTTTTCGCAAAATTTTTCTAATTAAAAACATTATTTTGCGAAATACTGATTCGGAGTGCTACCGTAAAATCTGACTCTATCTGAAAACCGTTATTTTAATTTAATAGCAAACGGTTATAAAACATAGTACCCGACTAGGGTCAGATGAAAAGCTGGTTTGGTAAACTGAGATAGTAGCGGAAACCATAGTGTAGCCAAAACATGATTACACATATATACAAAAGTCCTGAACCGCTCGCCAGCTCACTCCTCGGCTCCGACCCTGTGACCTGAAAAACATGAATAATGTGGGGGCGTGAGCACTAATCCACTGTGCTCCGCAGAAACTCATACTAAAGTAAACAGTGAAAATAATAATATCATGATCCTGGCATATATAACTGAACTGATACTGAACTGAAACTGAAACTGATACCAGTACTGAATAATCTGATACTGATCTCGTGATAAACATCACCTGACTGTAACTGAACATCTGCCAGCATAAAAATGTCGGACACCATGTGCACACTCTAGTGGGCAGATTAAGGCCACTAGAACCCAGAATGGACCGACGACCATTCCGAGCGGATACTGATAATACATACCTCAAACATGGTAGCGTAATTATAATCAATGTAATACCCCGTCTGAGTCCCCACCTGATCCTTTGAAATGAAAAGGCAGTGTTGATAATCGTAGTCTGATCAAACTGAAACATAATATAAACAATTACTAAATACTATGCTCAGACTGATAAAAATAGCTATTTAATATGTTAAGATGTTCTACTAGAACTGAACATGATATTTGGATTTAACCGGTATAACCGAAACCGGTTTAACATGGAACTGGACTGATATGAATTTACTAGACTGGACCAAATACTATTAAAATATAGAAATAACCGGTCCGAACTGGCCGGTTCGTTGGCTGGCCGGACCGCCGGCCTGCTGTGGCAAGGCAGTCGGCCGCTGGCTCGGCCAACTGGCTCGGTCCCGCGCTGGCCTGCTGAAGACCGGGCGCGGTCATTGGCGTGGACTGGCTATGGCCTGACTGCTGTCGGGCCTGACTGGCACGGCTGGACACGATAGGGCATGACTGACGTGCGACTGGACCTGACCTGGGCGTTGGCGGTGCGACTGTCATATCGCCCGCACCAGGAACGGCCATCGGGCGCTGCTGGGCATAACCGACGGTCGACTGAACTTATGGCATGACGATTGGGCACTGACCGAGGCCAATCGTTTATACTGGCGCGCTGCCGAGACGTACTGGCAGGCACTGGGACTCACCAGCGTGCACCGGGCACAACTGGTTGACGGCATGCGTGCGAGGTGGCTAGGTACTCCGGACACTGCCTACACTTGGTACGTGCTACGGGCGCTGGAACACACGCAAGCCGATTGCATGCTGTCGTGCGTGAATGGCGTGCACTACGCACGCCTACGCACACACCCGGTAGCGGTACGCTACTGGATGCTACGTCATGGCTACGCGCAACGCCCGACTGGGCACACGCAGCCACCCGTGAGCCTTACGTCACTGCCGGACATGCCGGACCCGCTACGTGCAGGCAACGCGTAACGACCGGCCCTTGCCGGCCGTCCGACAACTTTCTCCGACAATTGACAAATAATTGAACATAACATGACACTATATGATCAAAATATATAATTGGCTGTGTTTGGCTAGATTATGACATGGCTCCGAAAGGGCCTAAATGGCACTTCCGAGGGCAACTTGGTACTAAACATGGGCTAATTGACATGATATCTACATGATCTTGCTAACATGGACATAAAATAACTAAAAGAAGGGTGTTATGAATTTACCCTCCAATTGTCGTGAAAAAGGCTATGACTTGCGTGCTCTTGCTCGGTAGATGCGCGCGCTATAGCCCCCTTTCGGCTTCCTCGGCAATGAATGTTAGATGAACTATTCTCTTTCAATTTATTTCCTTCCACTATACTTAACTAACTTAATATGGGTTCTTAGCTAAACTCCATTTTTCCTCACGACAATCTTTCTTTTAATGCTAAGTGGGAATGAATATTTTGGAAATATGTTGAATTAAAATAAGGTAAAACTCACCTCATGGCTATTTCGATTTTTGTTCTTTCTCTCGGCTATTTAAAGATTTAAATGACGGAATGCTTAGCTTGAGGTGGAGAGATGACATAGCACTTGGCCTTAGTATAATGGTTAGTGGCAAAAGCTTGCCTAGTTACTCTTTTTCTCAACACACGCTTTACATACATATTAATTAAAGGAATTTGGAAGCATGAGGTGTAAAGATAAGGACACATGTCTTAAAATTCATAACTTAGTGGCATAAAATGCTTAGTCATCAAGGAACAATGTCGTCACCTTAAAATCTTACATTTGAACTAAGTAATATAGCTTAGTTATACAAAATGATTTAAGCATAAAACATAGGCGCGGCAATGGTTCTTAGATTAAGTTGATATGCTTTGATTTAAGATTAAGCACCACAACTTAAACCGAATTTACTTTATTTCAGTCTAAACTTAACATCGAAAATTATTTCGAATATTCTTGATTTCGAATAATTAATCCCGACTAAACAAAAATGTTTATAAAAATAAACATGTCGAGAACTAATTATCGAAACTAATTCAGTTATTGAAAATAAATTAAACCGAATAGATTTTCGACTTAAAGTCGAACTTATTTCTGAACTCAATAACTGGCTTGAACTTAACTTTTGACGATTAACTGAATATTCTCATTTCAATTAATACGTCAACACTGGAATAAACGGACTGAGATTAATTACTATCATTAACTCGGTTAATAAATAAAATTAACCGGATATACTTTCGACTTAACGTCGAACTTGGAATTTAACTAGCTGAATAATATAGACTTGAACATTAACATGAATATTTATTAATAAGGGCCAGCTTATACACGAAAGCTAGTATCTCTCCTTTATTAATAAATTTTGGGGCGTTACAATCCACCCTCCTTAAAATATTTCCGTCCTCGGAAATACTAAAACTGGAATGTACAAGCTTAACATAAAGCTTATACTCAATCGATGACATAACTGAGATTTCAGTACTTGAATACTGTACATTAGACTTGATCTTAACAGGAGAATCATCAATTCACAATTTAAGTGAACTGTTGCTAAATACTGGTTGAAAATAGACACCTTACTGAATAAAAGTGTCCTATTGATTAAACATGATATTAAATGCATAATTCTTGCGCGCACTAGTCATCACCTCCTTGCTGATTGCTGGTCTTCGGTCTGGACTTCGGTTGTGAAAAAACCCCAGTCGTTAGTACACACGGAAAATTTCAGAGATACGCACATGTACAAATAAGGATAACTAGCAATATCGGTAATTACCTTTCGTGAACATCTATTCGATAACGCGACACATCGTTCGCGGCACATTGTAATGCGGCACACCTGCTCCTCATCAAGTGAGTGCAGCACGCCTGCATACAGCACCTGGCGAACATTGCACCTGCGTCGTCGACGTAGTCTGATCATATCTGTATCTCAAGCTAGTAACCTCAATGTACTATAATGCTAACTCTCTGTAATTTCCTGTGTACTGTAACTCAGACATGGCATCCTTCTTTTCTTGCGTCATGCATCCTTGTATGAAAAGCTTCAGTTGGTCATCATGGCATGGTCTGTTGCTGTTGATTGGCGCTTCTTCGTCGCGTTGTATGTCAACATGTGATACCTGCAACTTCTTACCTTCCCTGAGGTCAAACTTAACCTCAAGAAAATTCTATCATGAATTAATATCTCCTACGATTTCTCAAATTTTTTTCAAAATTTGAGAATCGAGGCACTGATTATACTTGAAATGACTGATACGTCTTGTCTTATTAGACAAGCTATCTTTTACTTTAGCATAACTAGCCTGAATATTCTCATAACTGGATAACCATGACTTGACTTTTACATGACTGAATCATCTTTACCTGAACTCTGAAAGCTATCCCGAGATAACTAAGTAGTCACCTCGGAATTTGGAACATGACATTTAGTGATTTATTTGACTATATAAGGTGCGACTTCAAGTTTCCAGGTAAATTTGGAATAATAGTCCGTATATCAGACCTCCATATTTAACCCGGCTTAGTAACTATTATACGTCGACCTTAAACTCATGAACATGACTTTAAATCGTGATCATTGACTTTGAACTGTGAACATTGACTCATGACTATGTACTATATAGGGCTGTTCTAGTATCAACTGGTCCCGCAAGTACAAAGGAATTAGCTGATCTTGATCTTTGAAAACCTTAACTTGAAGTATCCTGACTGACAAAAATACATGTCATAACTGACATTAAAGGTTGTTATCACATGAAATCACATTGCTCCGGTCCCAGCTTCAAGCCTCCATGGTATACCCGGCTGAGTGGCTCTTATTTCAAGCCTCCACGGTAACCCGGACTATTGACTCTTATACACTGGAAACCGTTACCTTAACAATGACTTGAGAATTATAACAACCTTTATATAAAAATTTTGTCCTGAACTTGATTTACTGATCTGACTTAGGAAACTTGAGTCTATTCCCTGATCTAACTCAAGAAATTCCTCCTTGGAATGTGCCAACAGGTTAGCAAAATGGGCAATTTTCGATAGAAAATGTCTGAGGAACATGATTGCTACGATTTGTATAACATAAGTGCTTACAAATATCTTGACAAGTCGTAAACTCGACCTGAATAAATCTAGAATTTAATCTAGAGTTCTCTAATTTAGCCCCTTTCTAAGGTTCTGAATTCTAATTCGAGCATCCTTATTGATGACATCATACATAGCAATTGGAAGCTGATCAATAAAGCGCACAAATCTCTTGACGAGTTACTAAACATGACTGGGAAATACTGACATTAAATCCTGAGTATACTGACTATTGATCCTGAACATGATTCGAGCATCTTAACTAAATCATAACTGAGAATTTTCTGAGCATAGACATAGTAATTTGTTTATAATTTAAAACATGAATCAGCACTTACCTGTAGTCGGCGAGGCGTGAGCGTGACGTGTTCAGGTTCTTGAAAAACTTCTGACTCATAAAAATTTTCAGAGATGCAGAAACGTGCTCTGATACCATCTGTAACACCCCGCTATTTCATGAAATTTAGAGCGCGCTTTTCGCAAAATTTTTCTAAATAAAAACATTATTTTGCGAAATACTGATTCGGAGTGCTACCGTAAAATCTGACTCTATCTGAAAACCGTTAATTTAATTTAATAACAAACGGTTATAAAACATAGTACCCGACTAGGGTCGGATCAAAAGCTGGTTTGGTAAACTGAGATAGTAGCGGAAACCATAGTGTAGCCAAAACATGATTACACATATATACAGAAGTCCTGAACCGCTCGCCAGCTCACTCCTCGGCTCCGACCCTGTGACCTGAAAAACATGAATAATGTGGGGGCGTGAGCACTAATCCATTGTGCTCCTCAGAAACTCATACTAAAGTAAACAGTGAAAATAATAACAATATCATGGTCCTGGCATATATAACTGAACTGATACTGAACTGAAACTGAAACTGAAACTGATACCGATACTGAATAATCTGATATTGATCTCGTGATAAACATCACCTGACTGATAACTAAACATCTGCCAGCATAAAAATGCCGGACACCATGTGCACACTTTCGTGGGCAGATTAAGGCCACTAGAACCCAGAATAGACCGACGACCATTCCGAGCGGATACTGATAATACATACCTCAAATATGGTAGCGTAATTATAATCAATGTAATACCCAGTCTGAGTCCCCACCTGATCCTTTGAAATGAAAAGGCAATGCTTATAATCGTTGTCTGATCAAACTGAAACATAATATAAACAATTACTAAATACTATGCTCAGACTGATAAAAATAGCTGTTTAATATGTTAAGATGCTCTACTAGAATTGACCATGATATTTGGATTTAACCGGTATAACCGGAACCGGTTTAACATGGAACTGGACTGACATGAATTTACTGGACTGGACCAAATACTATTAAAATATAGAAATAATCGGTCTGAACTGGCCGGTTCGTTGGCTGACTCGCTGGCTCGGCCAACTGGCTCGGTCCAGCGCTGGCCTGCTGAAGACCGGGCGCGGTCATTGGCGTGGACTGGCTATGGCCTGACTGCTGTCGGGCTTGACTGGCACGACTGGACACGATAGGGCATGACTGACGTGCGACTGGACCTGACCTGGGCGTTGGCGGTGCGACAATCGTATCGCCCGCACCTAGAACGACCATCGGGCGCTGCTGGGCATAACCGACGGTCGACTGAACTTATGGCATGACGATTGGGCAATGGCCGAGGCCAATCGTTTATACTGGTGCGCTGCCGAGACGTACTGGCAGGCGCTGGGACTCACCAGCGTGCACCGGGCACAACTGGTTGACGACACGCGTGCGAGGTGGCTAGGTACTCCAGACGCTGCCTACACTTGGTACGTGCTACGGGCGCTGGAACACACGCAAGCCGATTGCATGCTGCCGTGCGTGACTGGCGTGCACTACGCACGCCTACGCACACACCCGGTAGCGGTACGCTACTGGATGCTACGGCATGGCTACGCGCAACGCCCGACTGGGCACACGCAGCCACCCGTGAGCGTTACGTCACAGCCGGACACGTCGGACCCGCTACGTGCGGGCAGCGCGTAACGACCGGCCCTTGCCGGCCGTCCGGCAACTTCCTCCGACAATTGACAAATAATTGAACATAACATGACACTATATGATCAAAATATATAATTGGCTCGGGAGTGTTTGGCTAGATTATGACATGGCTCCGAAAGGGCCTAAATGGCACCTCCGAGGGCAACTTGATACTAAACATGGGCTAATTGACATGATATCTACATGATCTTGCTAACATGGACATAAAATAACTAAAAGAAGGGTGTTATGAATTTACCTCTCCAATTGCTCGTGAAAAAGGCTATGACTTGCGTGCTCTTGCTCGGTAGTTGCGCGCGCTATAGCCCCCTTTCGGCTTCCTCGGCAATGAATGTTAGATGAACTATTCTCCTTCAATTTATTTTCTTCCACTATACTTAACTAACTTAATATGGGTTCTTAGCTAAACTCCATTTTTCCTCACGGCAATCTTTCGTTTAATGCTAAGTGGGAATGAATATTTTGGAAATATGTTGAATTAAAATAAGGTAAAACTCACCTCATGGCTATTTCGGTTTTTGTTCTTTCTCTCGGCTATTTTTAAAGGTTTAAATGACGGAAAGCTTAGCTTGAGGTGGAGAGATGACATAGCACTTGGCCTTAGAATAATGGTTAGTGGCAAAAGCTTGCCTAGTTACTCCTTTTCTCAACACACGCTTTACATACATATTAATTAAAGGAATTTGGAAGCATGAGGTGTAAAGATAGGGACACATGTCTTAAAATTCATAACTTAGCGGCATAAAATGCTTAGTCATCAAGGAACAATGTCGTCACCTTAAAATCTTACATTTGAACTAACTAAATAATATAGCTTAGTTATACAAAATGATTTAAGCATAAAACATAGGCGCGTCAATGGTTCTTAGATTAAGTTAATATGCTTTGATTTAAGATTAAGCACCACAACTTAAACCGAATTTACTTTATTTCGGTCCAAACTTAACATCGAAAATTAATTCGAATATTCTTGATTTCGAATAATTAATCCCGACTAAACAAAAATGTTTATAAAAATAAACGTGTCGAGAACTAATTATCGAAACTAATTCAGTTATTGAAAATAAATTAAACCGAATAGATTTTCGACTTAAAGTCGAACTTATTTCTGAACTCAATAACTGGCTTGAACTTAACTTTTTACGATTAACTGAATATTCTCAGTTCAATTAATACGTCAACACTGGAATAGTTAATCCCAACCCACTGATGTCCATTTATTAAATAAACGGACTGAGATTAATTACTATCATTAACTCAGTTAATAAATAAAATTGACCGAATATACTTTCGACTTAATGTCGAACTTGGAATTTAACTAGCTGAATAATATAGACTTGAACATTAACATGAATATTTATTAACAAGGGCCAGCTTATACACGAAAGCTAGTATCTCTCCTTTATTAATAAATTTTGGGGCGTTACAAATATGATCTTGAGGTCGCCCACACTGTAGAGGTCGGTTTCAAGACGGTCAATGGCCCAACGGAGATTAAGGCAGGTGTTTAGCTCAATGTCGCACTCCATCTCCTCGGAGTTTTTGAACTCCTCTTTCCCGAGTTCCTTACCCGCTTCGATACCTCGGTTGCACATGAGTGTCCCATAGTCAGCCTTTTCCTTCTCAAGCCTGGCCATCTCGGATGCGTGGAGCTCCTTCAAATGGATTAACTTGGTCTCCTTCTCAGCTCGGTCCTGGCGGGTCTTCTGATGGTCTTAACGTTCATTCAGGAGTTTATCGTCGGTGTCCTTAACCTTGCTCTCGGAGTCGATGATCTGACTAGACAGCTTGTACACCTTGGCTTCCAGGCGCTTTTTGTCGGCCAGCAGGGCCTCGATCTCGACCTGCGCCACACCAAGCTGGTCTATCTTCTCCGTCACCTCAGACTTAAGTTCGGCCTTCTCGGACTGCAGAGACAAAATTTGGATGTCGCGATACACCACTTTGTCCTTTTTCTCTTCAGGCTCGGTGACGTTTGAGCGAAACACATCCTCCACTGCCGTCAAACTCACTAAGGCCATCCCCACGCAAGCCTTCGTGTAGCTAAACTTGTAGGCGTCGAACATCGACGACAGCCTCGCCCCCAAGACAAGATCCCACGCCATCAAAGGATTCTTGGCCGCGTCGGTCACGTGAGAAGGCTGGTGGAACTTGTTGGAAATTTTGGGGATCACGACCAAATGAAACTGAGTGAACCACTCCTCCGCAACCTTGAATGGCAAGTTAAGATTTAGGACCCTTTCCTCATCAATCGGCAGATAAGACGAGCTCCCATCACGGTGCACCGGACCACCTCTCTCTCTCTCAAGATTTGACCAACATCATGCCTCATTTTAGACCGTCGATCCCTGGTGACATGGGTCTCGCCTTCAGGTTTCTTCTTGGACTTGCGCTTTTTGTGTGTTGAGGACTCTTCGGCGGCTTTCTTCTCTTCCTCGGCCTCCTCGGTGCTGGATACAATAACGTGAACGTCTGGAGGGACCTCCACGGCTTCTTTCTCCTCAGGGGCCGTTCAGACAGGGGGCGCCACAACTATCTCGGTTGCTTGAATCTGGTCGGCAACGGATCGAGGCCTGATTTCTGGACCGGCTTTGGCTCTTCGATCAGAGGCACCAATTTCACGTCGGAACCAGCTGCGGCAGCACCTCGGCCAGAGGCAGTGTCCTTCACACCCTGCAGAAATTTCAAGCGACCCATCTCCATCTCCTTCCTGAACTTGAGTTGGATGTCGGTATTTGGGAATTTGCGTTGAAAAGCCTGAGCTTTCTTGATCGATTTAAAGCCACAAAAGCCGAGAATGGGATAGTAAACTGAAAGCACACACCGAAGAAAATCGTTGGAAACGGCATGAAGAGTTGTATGAAGAAAACGCTTCGAAATTATAATAAAAAAGACTCACCAGGAGACATTACTTTAAACAAACGGGACGCCGATAACCCTGGTTTCGCTAACTCTGTCTCCTTCAACAACTTGTGCCACCCACGATCGGAATGGTCATTTTTTGCAAGATCCTTGAGCCTTTCCTCGAACTCGTCGCTAAGTTTGGGTTCTTTTTTTTCTTCGAGCTACAAGTACCAAAAGTTCCGACCTGTTAGCGAAAGAAAAAACCACTTGTTAGGAGGTACCAAGCTGAACAAGAAAAGATACTCACAATAAGAAAAAATGGCGCAGTTAGGGACGGTCATCCCGTCAATTTTCGACTCTAAGCGGAAGTCAGCCGACTCCCAGTCACCACCAACCCAAAACCATTCCTTTTGGAAGCCATGTAACGTGTCAGGAATCCCAGTGATCAATTGGCCAGCTTTCAACTTGCTCTACGCCTTGGGGGCGCAGAAGAAGCAGCCGAAAAGCAGTACACCCTCGCGTTCCCGACTTCACTTGAAAAAGAAGACACTCCGGAACTCTTCGATGAAAGGGAACAGTAACTCCTTCTGAGCACAAAGGAACATCAGACCGATGATTTTCTTCCAACTATTCAGCGTGATCTGACTTATGCCTATCCCCCTATTTCGGAGATAGTCAGTAATCATGTGGAGAAGGGGGAACCTCAGCCCCGACCTAACGCTCTCGGCAAACACCCCCACACAGTTGGGAGGAGGAGAATGAATCCTCTCCCCAGGGTATGGGGCAAACATCCTCACAGTGGGAGGGATCCAGGCCGACTTCCTGAACAAGACCACGTCTGCATCATGCATCGTTCTGGGCTCGCCGGGGAAGACCGCGTCGGCATCGGGCCAATGCCGAGAGGGGCGATTCCAGTAACCCTCGTGCACGAGTAGATCTTATTCAACCTCGGTGTCTCCTTCATGATTGTTCCTCTGCAAGACCAAACGCTCGGCCAACACCGGATCCCAGCGAAAGTATCCCAACGCTAATTCTATGTCAGCCTCCTCGTCGGAAGCAGCCCCGCGGACCACCTCGTCGGAGATAGTTCTGCTTCTGCTTGCCGTCGCTTGTTCCGTCATCTCAGAACTCGACAAAATCTCAGAGAGCAATGCAAAGTAATTGAAATAAAAAAGGAAGTAGATAGATGAACTCACCACAAACAAAAGGTTAGCTGTCAAAGTACGGGACGTCGGAGGTTAGAAGAACATGGGAGAGAAGACTAGAAGGATATAGCGAAAGATTGAGAAAACAAAGTGAATATCTCTGAAAAACTAGGGAAATGAGAATTTATAAGGAAATTTTGTGACCGTTGGAGGCGAACTGACATCTGGAACCGTCACGATCGAAAAACTAGAACGATTCGTGTTGCTTTCCATAAATATACGCGGACCAATGAAGCTCCACCACGTGGGCAAAGTTATGGAGATCGTGGGAACGTGTCGCGAACAGGCGTAACCGCCAGGGAAAAGAAGCGGCGGGTGCGTCGACATGTGAAACCACGCGCTATTAAAGAGAAAGGCGACCAAAGGGCCAGAAGTCGGCCGAAGTAACCCTGAGGAGTGTGTTGTCGAAAAGGAACATGGCATCAAGAGACACCATAACTCATGTCCCTCTTAATGTCAGGGGCCTCTGTGTTGGTATAAAAATCACCTCACGGATTGGATTGGCGACACGTGTACGGAATGAAGAAGAAGATGATAAAGCCGAAGGAAAGGAGAGCACCTCGGATAAACAGACGAGCCGACCCCAACAAGTAAGCCGACCTCGATCAGGTCGTAACCTCGGAGAACCCACGTCCGCCGCATACCGCATTAAATGCCCGTCTATCAAACGTCTTGACCCACGTGAAGGCATCATTGCAGGGGGACCCACTTATTGGAAAAGCTGCGCCTATGCTGTCACAACGCATTAAATGCCGCCGAATCTCCTCAAAAGATGGGCCGAAAGTTAATATAAATAGCAGAATTAAACTCGATACGAGGATCTTTCAGACACATTAAATTATGCATTCATCACCTCGGTTCTAATAAAAAAGCCGACTTCCTGTATTAAAAACTCGACCTCATGTACGAAATACCGACTTGTAACTCCTTAGACAAACGTTGTATTCTATCAATAAAACCACCTTAATCTTGTCTCAATCCATATCATTACACATTTAAATAGTTGATCAAATTCGTTTACCAACAAGTCTTTATGTCATTTATTATTTTTAATTTAGTTTTGATGTATAACCATTAGTTTATTTACATTGAATACATAATTTTATTTTTAATTTTATATGAAATATTGGTTCCAAATAAATTTTTTTTTTCCCAAAATGACAGAGATAACTATATATAAAAAACAGCCGGGCATCGTTCAAATACAAACAAGACTCAAAACAAGAAACTAAAAAACTGAGAGACACACCCGAGGTGGTCTAGACCTCAACTAAAAGCCCAACATCAACTAAGGCCAAATCCGAAGGAGAAACAACAAAAACAAGAGAAACCTTCAACAACTTCTAAAAAGCCTAGCCAAAGGAAACTCCCAAAGCAACAAAAACCAACTAAACAATCAAAGAAAAGAAAACAGAAACCACAACCAAAACCAAAACTACCTAGAAGCTGCAGAAAAATCCAACCAATCAGAGTGAGCCATCTGAACAAGCACATGCTCAGGGATAAGGGATTCTTGAGAGAGGTTTCTGGACTTTTAAAGCCACCAAAGCAGATAACTGGAAAGCTGAATCTGAGCTTCGGCTACTTTAGAGTTGTCCAGAGAACACACTTGAAACCACCAAGCTGAGAATGAATCTGCCTTCTTGTTCAGCCCATCCCATTGCACAGGGCTCAGTTTCCAACATTTTCTGGCTCTAGAACAGTTGAAAAGAAGGTGTTCAAGAGTCTCTTGGTCTTCCCCACATACAACACAAGTTAAATCTAGATTTACACCTCTTTTTTTAAGCTGAACTGCAACTGGGAGGGTATTGTTTAGGCATTTCCATAGAAAAAACTTGAGTTTACCTGCAACTTTGAGCTTCCAGTATCTGAATACATTGAACTAATTAAGTTTAATTTGATGTATTGTCTACAAAAGAAGCACTATTCAATAGTATTCGGTTTGGCATGTGAATTCTGTGGTCAAAAGATACATATTAATTGAGGACGACCAAGAATACATGTCGTTCGTGGTTCTGGATAGTAATTAGATGATAAGATCTCTCTATCGTGGTGTATAACTAGATCTCATATTGTATAAAAATGGTGAATTTTTATCTTTTATTGTTTCGACTATTATTACATATAAACAATTCCAATATGATCTTCGAACTCGAGGACAAAAGAAGAAGTTTAGTTTGGTACAAAAATTAAGAAGAATATTGATTGATTTGTCATTATATTTTAGAATTGGAATGCCTTTAATTGTTTAGTTTTATGATTCGTCATTCCATATGAAACGGTAATTTTATTTTTAATGGAACATATTTTAAATGTCCCCATCGACATCGATATTATTCATAAGAAATAGTTAAGGACTATTTTGATAAATTATAATTAACTAATAGAATAGGTGTTCTTCAATTGATATAGTTGCTTTTGTATAATAGCACTTTTAGATAAGTTGTTATTTGTATTTTAGCATTTTATATTAGTTTTGTAGTAGGTGTTTTATCTTATGTAATTTTACATTTCAGGCCCAACTATATAAGAGACCAAAGGGCAGACTTTGTATTCACTTTTCTCATTCTTCAGTTTTCCTTCAATGAAAACCTATCGTTCTTTTCTTTTCTCTCGCCATGTTCATACATTCTGTAATTCAACATGGTATCAGTTTCATAAATCGATCCTATTTTTCACCTTTCGCTGCTTATATCTTTGTTCTATTTTGATTCTCCTTCTTGAATCGATTGGAAATTCAACGATTCAAGCGTCTTTCTCTATAATCGAAACCCTAGATCTGTCTCTGCGATATTTGCGATGGCAACTCACTGCCCGATTCGAACTGACAATCACTCATCTCCTTTCTTCCTGCACGTCGGCGATAATCCTAGAACTCTCATCTTCGTAGAAAGTTTTCAAGGGGATAACTATGTTTCATGGTCGCGCACGGTCTCCATGGCTCTGAGTGTGAAGAATAAACTCGGTTTTATTGACGGTACTATCGTTCCTCCCTCTGTGAATGATACTATTGAGTTTTTAGCCTGGACTCGTGCGAATAACCTAGTTCTGTCATGGTTGTTGAATTGTATTGTTAAGGAAATTCGCCAATCTTTGTTATCTTTCCGTTCGGCTAAAGATGTTTGGGATGAACTGCATACTCGGTATGCATTGAGCAGTGGACCTTGTGTTTTTCGAATCGAAAAATTACTGAGTACGATGGACCAAGGCTCAATGACAATAACCAAATATTATAATTCTTTCAAAACTTTTTGGGATGAGTACTTGACTTATAGGCCTGTTGTTCGATGTACTTGTGGAGCTTTCACATCATGCACATGTAATATTTTTTATTTTATGACTGCCTCTCAACAATCTGATTTTGTTATCAAATCCCTCATTGGCCTGAATGACTCCTACTCTCCCCTCAGAAGCCATTTCTTATTGTCAACACCCTTATCAAATCTCTCAAAAGTTTATTCCCTGTTGCTCCAAGAGGAAAGCCAGAGATTTCTTCACTCTGCACCTAAACCTCATGACTCGCTTGCTATGTTGGCCAACACAAAACCATACAAACCTCCTTTCAACAAAGACAAACCTAGACCACAGTGTTCTCACTGTGGATACCTTGGTCATACCAGTGACAGGTGCTACCAATTAATTGACTATCCTGCCCACTGGACTGGCCCTAAGGGTCTCAGACAATCAAACAAACCACATTCAGCCCACTTTGTTACCACTGATCTTGTACCACACAATACTGAAACTCATACTTCAAATTCCATGACTGAGAATCTCTTTTCTGAGTTTTTAGCATTTAAAAATGCATATGAGCACAAGTAGGGAAACAACAGCACAACTCCCATGAACAGTCATGCTGCTATGGCCAATCCTGTTGTGTGTTCTGCTATTTCAGGTCCAACTTCAGGTATATCTTGTTTAGCTCAATCATCTTCTCAAAATTATACATGGATATTGGATACAAGAGCCACAGATCACATGATATGTGATTTAAAACTTTTTCAAAAAGTCACATGTTGTTCTGTGAAAATCAATCTTCCAAATGGTGAACATACTATAGCATCTCATATAGGCACTGTTCAGTTATCTTCTGATATTACTCTGGTTGATGCATTATTTGTCCCTCATTTTAATCTCATATCTATATCAAAGCTGACTGCTTCAAATAATTGCATTGCCAAATTTTTCTCTTCATACTGTATTATACAGGACCTGACAACTCAAAAGATAATTGGTTTTGCTGAAGTTAAAGTTGGATTATACCACTTTACCACTTCACCAAATCCCTCTATTTTCAATTTTTCTGATGTATCTTGTTTTCCATCAAATGTACATACCAATCCATCTTTTACATCTTCTAGTTCCACTGTGATATAGCCATACTGTCGTATAACGGTTCAGACATTATCGAGTCGACTTATATGAAGACGACTCTTCATGCGGACTTGTAATATCTCCAGTCTGTCAGGAACCAGGCGTCTCTCTCTCAGTCGACTTCCATGTGTCGACTAGCAGAAGTTGACTCCCACCGGAAATACGGATAGACGCATCAGGGCCTACCGACGATTGAAGATGACTCAGTCGACTCGAGTTGACAGCCCGAGTCGACTTAGTACGTCTCGAGGCTCATAGATCCCTGACGACTCCTGTACACTTCAACATATCGTTGGGGAAGCTGTCAAGGATAAGAAGGAAGCTGTCAAGGATAAGGAAGAAGCTATTAAGGATATGAAGGAATCTAGATGCTGACTAGGAGATGGACGGAATGCGAACTGACCGGGGTATTTTGGACATTTTCAGTAAGTCGGCCGGGGCATTTTGGAAACTTCAGGTAAATGTTTTGCTTCTATATAAAGGAGCTGAGGTAACCCCAAAACCCTAACTCCCATTCATTCTATACTCTCCTCCGTTACTACTGCTGCTCTCTCAGAGCAGCTCTCTTCATCTCTTTCACATACTGACTTGAGCGTAAGAGGCTCTACGCCGGAAACCCCTCCGGCATTGAGTTGTTGCAGGTGTTCTCGCGGTTCAACAACGGTTTGAAGGCAATCGGGGCAGATCTGAGCCCATTCCCATCGGTTCATTTCAGATCTGAGCTTGTTTCCATTGATTCACTCCAGATCTGAGAGGAGACCCATCATTTTGGCGCCGTCTGTGGGAAGTTCTTGAAGGAATTAAGAGCTTTACACCTAGCTTTGATCTGTCTCTGATGGCTGAGAAGGAAAGACTGCAGAAGAATTTGAACGAGGATTTCAGAACAACGTGGACTGATGAGCGGCCTCTGCCGATTCCCAACCCCTGACCACCGCTTCAAGTGTTTGGTTTCCCACCGTTCGGAACACACGCATCGTCAGGAGCGCGTGTGGGTTAGGAGATGCCTATCACCCCACCTGGGGTCAAGATCCCAGTGCTCACTCAAGGGGAGGCCAGCCACATGAAAGGCACGAGCGGAGAGGTCGATGGTCATGAATCGACCGAAATATCTCTGAGCTTGGGGAGGCAGCCCGGACAACTTGAACAGGGAGCAAGCCCACCACCCCAGGTCGAGGAGCAAACACTAACCATGATGAGAAGCGAGATGCAAAGAATGATTGCAGAGGCAGTGGCGGCCCAACTCAAACAGACACAAGTCGACCAACCCAGGATCGAGCAACCCAGGGTCGAGCAACCAAGGGTCGAGCAGCCTCGGATCGAACAACCTCCCCATGAGCGCGAACAGCAAGCTCAGTCCCATGAAAGACAGTGCAGGAGGGCGGACGAAGAAGAGTCCTCTGTCAGAACTGTCAATCCACAAGCAAGGAACGATACTTTAGAACAATTGCTGGCTCAGGTGCGAGATTTGCAGGCTCGGGTCGAGGGGAGAAAAACGGGGAGCTCGAGGGGACACCCCTTTTTCACAACACATTCTAGACGCCGACCTACCCCAGGGGTTCAGAGAGCTCAACATCTGGTACGATGGGTCGACTGATCCCTCTCGACATCTGAGGAGTTTTGAAAATATGGCGGTGTTGCATCGGTACAATGACCCTGTTCAATGTCGAGCGCTCTTGACGACTCTGCAGGGACCCGTACAAGATTGGTTCCATCAGTTACTCCCGGGAGCCGTCAGGGACTTTGACGGGTTTAGCTCGAGCTTCCTGAACCAATTCGCAAGCGTGAAGGCCCAAGAAAAATCTTATCTTACTCTGATAAGTATGCAACATAAGGAGGGAGAATCGTTGCGAGATTATGTGGCGAGGTACACGCGGGCATGTGTCGACGTACCTTCAGCCACTGAGGAGATTAAATCGGGTGGACTCACCAGAGGATTGCTCCCAGGATAGTGCAGAAATTCCTTGGCGAAGCGACCTGGGAGGACTTTTGATGAGGTCGAAGGTATGACAAGTATATGAATGTTGAGGAAGCAGAAGCTGATTTCTTGCAAGCGATAAAGGCGAAAACTGAACCCCGAGAGGAGAAGAAGGATAAAAATCCTAGCTCAACGGTAGAGAGGAAGGGATCCCCAAGAATGGAGAGAGAGGGCCGGTCGAGAGGGTGGAGGCCGACTCAATACACCCCCTTGTCGGCTCCACAAGCAAGAATATTGGAGGTGATAGAGAAAGAGATCCGCGACAATGTTGTCCGGTGGCCTCGAACGAGAAAGGATGGACCGACGAAGCCCAAAAGCAATTTGTATTGTCGATTCCACAAGGATTACGACGACTGCAGGCACCTTAAAGACGAGATTCAAAGGCTGATAAAAGCAGGCCATCTAAAGGAGTTCATTTATAAGGATCGAGAAAGAACCAGTCGGCGAAGGGAAAGAAGGAAGAGCCCTCGCAAGAGGGCGAGAACACCCGACAAGGAGGAGCTTGCTCAGAAGAGAGGGGTAATTCATATGATATTCGGAGGGCCGACTGACGAGGATTTAAATCGGGCCAGAAAGGCGTATGCTCGAGGCCTCTATGAAAAAGCCAAGGTGCAGCAAGTCGAGGAGAACGGCCCGGTGAAGAACTTCGGGCCAGCGGATATAGGCGAAGTCGAGAGGCCGCATAGTGATGCTCTAATGATAACAGCTCAAGTATCGGGTTATGAGGTGCAAAGGGTGTTCGTCGACACCGGGAGTTCGGTGAACGTAATTTTCTACAATTGTCTCAAAAGGATGGAGCTGGATCTTAAATTAACACCGCTGCATACATCACTTTTTGGATTCAACAGTTCAGAAGTTGCACCCCTGGGAGAAACCACGCTCGCAGTCGTCCTTGGAGAAGAAGACCTACGGAAAGTCAAAATGGTGAGATTCGTTGAGGTCGATGTCGAATACGCCTACAATGTGATTCTCGGGAGGCCTGTGTTGGACGCGTTCTAGGCGGTGGTATCAACTTATCACATGAAACTGAACTTCCCAGTGGGAGATCGAGTCGGAGAGGCTCAAGGGGACCAAAGATTGTCGAGAACCTGCTACCAAATAGAAGTGAAAACCAACCAATGAACAGAAATCAAGGAGGGTAAAAAACCCGTGACGAGTGAAAAAAAACCTAGGGGGAGTGACCTTGAGCCACATGGAGAGTTGATGGAAATCTAAATTGGGGAGATGGAGGATCAAATCACCAAAATTGGAAGGGAATTGGAGAATGAATTGCGTAGGCAATTGGTGGAGTTGCTGAAGGAATTCAGAGATATATTTGCCTTCTCCCCTGAGGAACTGACGGGAATCAACCCAGACATCATGGAACACAAGCTCAATGTCGATCCCCTCAAAAAACCCGTAAAGCAACGACTCGGGCATCATGGGGCCGAGATTGATAAGGCAATTGAAGTCGAAGTCGACAAGTTACTAAAAGCTAAACATATCAAATAAATCCAATTCTCTGAATGGATATCGAACACTGTGATGGTAAGGAAAGCGCTGAACAAGTGGCGAATGTGCATCGGCTTTCGTAACCTAAACCTGGCATACCCAAAGGATCATTATCCGCTGCCAAGAATTAATCAGCTAGTCGACTCTACGGCTGGCTGCGAATTGTTAAGTATGATGGACGCATCTCAAGGATATCACCAAATCCCATTGGCCCCGAAAGATCAGAGCAAAGTGAGCTTTGTGACGAGCAAGGGAATATATTGTTATGTCGTCATGCCCTTCGGACTCAAGAACGCAGGGGCAACTTACCAAAGGCTGATGGATCCGATGTTCAAGTCACAGATAGGGCATAATATGGAGGTGTATGTAGACGACATCTTGGTGAAAAGCAGGTCCTCGACTTCGCATGTCGAGGATCTAAAAGAAACATTCAAGACATTAAGAGCATTCGGGATGAAGCTGAACCCGAGTAAATGTGCCTTCGGAGTGAGGGCAGGGCGTTTCCTTGGCTATGTGGTGACTGAAAGGGGAATTGAAGTGAACAGGGACAAGGTGAAAGCTATACTCGACATGGCCGCACCAAGAAACATCAAGGAAGTGCAAGTCCTGACGGGTCGGATTGTCGGTTTAAGCAGATTCATCGCTCGAGCGGCGGAAAGAAGTTTCCCATTGTTTAAGCTGCTCAAGAAGAAAACTTTCCAATGGAATGACGAGGCACAAATGGCATTCGAAAAGTTGAAAGAATTTCTAGCGAGCTGCCGCTATTAACAAAACCAGAGCTGTGGGACGAGTTGGTACTTTACATCTCGGTGGGGGTATTCTCTTTAAGTTCGGTATTACTACGAGAGGATGGAGGCGCCCAGCAGCCGATCTATTACACAAGTCGAGTACTCCACGGCGCGGAGGCGAGATACTCCGAAGTCGAGAAAACTGCCTTGACGTTGGTGATAACAGCTAGAAAACTAAGCCCCTATTTTCTGAATCATGTGATAATAGTGAGGACAAACTTCCAGCTTGGAGAGACACTGGTTCGACCTACTGTTTCGGGTCGACTCGTGAAATGGGCAGTCGAGCTAAGTGAATATTCCATCAAATACGAGCCAAGGCGCACCATAAAAGCTCAAGCTTTAGCAGATTTCATCCAGGAAGGAACCAAAGGGGAAGAAAAAAAGTGGATAATGCATGTCGATGGATCCTCAGCAGCCAAAGGGTCGGGTCTAGGGGTTGTCCTAGTATCCCCCGGAGGCGAACAACTCGACTTCGCCATCAGAATGGGCTTCAAGGCCTCAAATAACTAAGCGGAGTATGAAGCACTGATCAAAGGGATTCAGCTCGCAATAGGTGGAGGAGCGACATAGATCGCGGCCCATTCTGACTCACAGCTTGTCGTGGGCCAGGTGATGGAGAACTGCGAGATAAAGGAGGAAAGAATGTTGAAGTATGTTGAGGAAATCCAAAGCCTCATACAAGGCCTGGAAAAATTCGAGTTGGATCAAATCTCTCGGGAGGAAAACAAGCGAGCCGACTGGCTCGCAAGAATTGCAAGCTCTAATGAAGGAAAAATGAGAGGTCATATTACCACGATGCATCTGGAAGAAAGTGTCCTTAACAAAACGATGGAGGTCGATGAAAAAGACGATTGGAGGAAGTCGATTCGTGAACTCTTGCAAGGATGCATACCTGCAGGAGATAGGCAAGAAGCGGAGAAAGCTGCTCGATATCTAACCAAATACTTTGAAGTCAATGGGATCCTGTATAAGAAGTCGATGACCGGCCCTCACCTGCGCTGCGTTTCCGAAGAAGAAGGGAATTATGTCCTAAGAGAGATTCATGAGGGATGTTGCGGGGCACACGCAGGATCTCGAGCCCTGGCCGGCAAAGCTCTGCGAGCAGGCTATTACTGGCCAAAAATCTGGAAGATGGACGAGCAGTTAGTGCGAGGATGCGAAAGATGCCAACGACATGGTCCGATTCCCCACATCCCGGCTGAAACCATGATGACAATCAACTGCCCGATACCTTTCGCTCAGTGGGGAATCTACTTGGTGGGACCCCTGCCAATGGGAACGGGGCAGAGAAAATTCCTTGTAGTCGCAGTCGACTACTTCAGCAAATGGGCCGAGGCAGAGCCGTTGACAAAGATTACTGAAGAAAAAATGATACAGTTCCTATTCAACAACATCTGTTGTCGATTCGGAGTCCCGAAGATATTAATCTCAGATAATGAAACTCAATTTCAAGGCAAACGAATCCAAGCATAGTGTCTCGACATGGGCATTAAACAACGATTTGCCTCAGTGGCGCATCCCCAAGCTAACGGCCAAGTTGAAGTGAAGAACCGAACTATCCTCCAAGGGCGAAAGAAAAGGTTGGAAAAAGTGTTAGGAGCTTCGGTCGACGAGCTAGCAACAATGCTTTGGGCCTATCGGACGACTCCGAAAAGTTCAACGGGTCAATCCCCGTTCCACATGGTATATGGAATGGATGCGCTCTTGCCCATTGAAGTGGGTTTACTGTCTTACAGATCGACATTCTATGAAGAAGGGAAGAATGAGAAAATGGTTGCAGAAGCCCTCGATTTAATCGAAGAAGGGCGAGAGGAAGCTTGGGTGCGGTCTGTCGAATACAAGCAGAAGATACGCGCGGCCTTTGACAAGAAAGTTCGAACCCGACATTTCCAAGTGGGAGACCTCATCCTCAAGCGAGCAGATGCCCTTAAACATGTGGGAAAGATTGAAGCCAATTGGGAAGGGCCTTTCACAGTCACAATGGTTCTTGAGAGAGGAGCATACGAACTCGAAGACGGAGAAGGTCGACAGCTGCCTCGATCTTGGCACGTGATCCATCTAAATCGCTTTTATGCCTAAGGCAATGTCTTGAATCCCTTTTTGTACTGAAAAGTGTTCGAATCAAATTGATTAATGCAATGAATTTCAAGTTTGTGTTTCGATTGTGTCTTTTACATATCCATATCAATCCTATTATGATTACTTGAAAAGTTGAATTTTTTAAGAAACGGCTGTAAAGCCGACTAACTCCGAATAGCCATGAAATCGATTTAAACAACTACGAAGTTGTAACTCGAGTGGAACCTCGACAAGGCTATGAAGCCTACGACTACGAAGTCAATTTAAACACTACGAAATTGTAACTCGAGTGGAACCTCGACAAGGCTACGAAGCCTACGATTACGAAGTCCGTTTAAACAACTACGAAGTTGTAACTCGAGTGGAACCTCGACAAGGCTACGAAGCCTACGACTACAAAGTCGATTTAAATAACTACGAAGTTGTAACTCGAGCGGAACCTCGACAAGGCTACGAAGCCTACGACTACGAAGTCGATTTAAACAACTACGAAGTTGTAACTCGAGTGGAACCTCGACAAGGCTACGAAGCATACGACTACGAAGTCGATTTAAACAATGAAAATACACTCAAGATCTCGGGCCTGATCGTAGGGATTACCATCAGTACAGGCTCGATCGTCCTCAGGAAGCACCGATTGGAGGTAGTTAAGAATCTGAAGGGGATCGGGATTGTCGTAAAGCCGAGAAGGTTGCTGGAGGGTCACAGGCTGCACCTTCACGGGGGACGACTGCCCTGCATCTTTCTCAACGGCCGACTCCTTCCCCTTTTGGCGCTTCAAGGAGTCGGGCACCAAAGTCACGTCGCTCCGATCCTAGGGCCTCTTGCGGGGATGGGAACCCGACGGTTGAATCGGCTTAGAAGCCGAGGGGAGCACCACTTTAGATTTCTTAGCGGTTGTTGTCTCGACTGCCGCAGTTTGAGCAGCAGAGCCCGAGCCTCCCTCAGACCCCTGGGGAGGGGTAGGGTGAGCAGCTGACTTGTTGGCCGCCTCGGCCTTCTTCTTTTCAAAGCGAGCCAGAGCTTTCACTGTCGACATAAAAAGATGATCAATACAAAAAACAAACAACAACAAAACAACACAAAAACGCAAATGACCAGAGAATGGGCGGCAAGTCAAGACATGAACGAATCCCAGAGCTTACAAGGGTCACTAAGTCGAGGAGCACTCTTGTCGACACAAATCCCAACGTGATTAAGAAGGGAGCTATCCTTGGTCAGTTGACGAGCGCTCTACACGTGCTTATTCAACTCTTCCAGCATATCCGCAAACTGCGAAGAGTCGTGGCGCTTGCGTTGCTTGGTTTTGCTGGTAATCCATTCGTTTGAGAAAGGATATTGACCAGAAGCAGGTCGAATGAAGAAATACTTCTTCTTCCATTCGGTGATGTTGGAAGAGAGGTCAACGAGAAAAGACACACCTACGCGACGACCCAAACAATGGGCGTCTTTGCTAAACCTATACCCGTAGCAATAAAGGAAAAACTCGGGCATGAAATTACGTAAAACTATGCGGGTGACGACTATAAAAGCCACCATTATTCGAATAGAGTTGGGGGTGAACTGATTTATTGGTTTATCTTTATCATAAAGGTTACTCAACGACAGCAACTCAGGTTGAATCGGGAAGCGCATTCCCGACATTATTTGATCCACAAAAAAGGTGAAACAACTGCGGGAAAGACGCCTGAAGTCATAATTTATTGTACGAGCGACCAATTTCCAGTCGGAAGGGAGACCACTGTACTCCCTGAAGCCATCAATTTCGGCTGTAGGAGCATAACAAAAAGGGTTAAGAACAGCTAATTTTGCTACATAACAGGCTAAAGTTACAGGCTCGACTGAAGGAGCTATTATTAATGAATGAACAGGACTCGTTTTATACGCAGAGATATCTAACAACCTAAGAGGGATACCTTGAGGAATCAGGTTAAGTCGAGGGGAACCCGGAGCACGAGAAGCCTCAAGGTCCTCATTTAATGTATCAGATAGCAACGCTTGGTTATATACATCCCAGTTGATGCTGAAAGATGAGACAGTGGAATGAGCAGAGTTCTTCGGCTCGACGTTTAAACCAATACTCGGCCCAACGGAGATTATTTGTACAGAGTCAGAACTCGAGTAGTTGTCAATTTCGCGGGCAAGAGATCAAGAAATAGGGTCGGAGTCGGAATCTAAAAGGAAAAGAGAGCGGCAATCAAATAGATGTGGATAATTACGACCGCGATTCGACTTCAAAAGATATGGGTCAATGGGGGAACTAGGAAAGCGCGTGAAGCAACTCGACAGAGGAGAAAAAGAAGGAAAGAAACAAGGAAAACATTTCCCGCTTCGACTCGACTTGACATGTGAATATCAAGTCGATGGCTAGTTAATCCATAAAAGAGGAGTCAATTTTTCTTATCAAATCGACCAACAGCCGAAAATGCTTAGTAAAACGAGAATCCCACAATTGAAGATCTAATAAGGAAAAACCGCCAGAAACTCATCTAAATATCCCCAGAAAATCCGACGAACATGCAAATCCCAAGCATATTACCCAGAAAAGCAAAAAAAAAAAAAAAAGAAAAAAATCGCATAGTAATAAATAGAAAAACAAAGAGAACTTACACATGATGATTACTGAAGAAGTCCTGAAAAATCCGAGAAGAGCGTCGAAAAAAGAAGCGAGCGCCAGAGAACTTGGGATGCTTTATTTGCCAGAGAGAAAGGAGGTTCGAGAAATATGAGTGCGGAAAGTGTGAGAAGAAAAAGGGGAGGGGAATTTATAAAGGAAGTAAAGAAACCCTAGCCCTTAGATTAAAGGCAGATCCAATGGACGAAATGATGCACGGAATACGAAGCGGTGGAGAGAGAAACGTCTTGTCAGATTCTAAGTCTTTTTGAATTTTGAAATTCGGAAAGAAATCCGAGCTTATCCGATCAATGTGAGAATTTCCCTAAGTAAAGCGAAAGAGTTTCTCGCGAGCCGAGAAATAAATATAGACGGTTGGGAATAAGGAGATCGACTGAGAAGAAATCCTATAAGGGTTCAATCGACAAATTTACTCTTAAGCTCAGAATCACTTCGAGTAATTTTTGGAGGGACTAGATGATATAGCCATACTGTCGTATAACGGTTCAGACATTATCGAGTCAACTTATATGAAGTCGACTCCTCCTGCGGAATTGTAATATCTCCAGTCTGTCAGGAACCAGGCATCTCTCTCTTAGTCGACTTCTATGTGTCGACTAGCAGAAATCGACTCCCACCGGAAAGACGGACAGGCGCATCAGGGCCTACCGACGATTGAAGATGACTCAGTCGACTCGAGTTGACAGCCCGAGTAGACTTAGTACATCTCGAGGCTCATAGATCCCTGACGACTCCTGTACACTTCAACATATCGATGGGGAAGCTGTCAAGGATAAGAAGGAAGTTGTCAAGGATAAAAGGAAGCTATTAAGGATAATAAGGAATCTAGATGCTGACTAGGAGATAGACAGAATGCGAACCGACTGGGGTATTTTGGACATTTCCAGTAAGTCGGTTGGGGCATTTTGGGAACTTCAGGTAAATGTTGTGCTTCTATATAAAGGAGCTGAGGTAACCCCAAAACCCTAACTCCCATTCATTCTATACTCTCTTCCATTACTGTTGCTCTCTCAGAGCAGCTCTCTTCATCTCTTTCACATATTGACTTGAGCGTCGGAGGCTCTACGCCGGAAACCCCTCCGGCGTTTAGTTCTTGCAGGTGTTCACGCGGTTCAGCAATGGTTTGAAGGCGATCGGGGCAGATCTGAGCCCATTCCCATCGGTTCATTTCAGATCTGAGCTTGTTTCCATTGATTCACTCCAGATCTTAGAGGAGACCCATCACACTGTATCTTTGCCTTGTCATTCTGTGAGTTTCAAGACATAGCATTCTAGGCTTGGTCATTTGTCTTTTCACAAACTTGAACAACTGTCTTTACCTGTTAAGACTTGTAAACAATATGTTGTTCCTTGTGACATATGTCATTTCTCAAGACAAAGAGGCTTCCATTTTCTATGAGTACTTCTATTGCTACTGAACCTTTTGAACTTATACATTGTGATATGTGGGGTCCATTCTCAGTTCAATCACACACAGGTCACAAATACTTTCTGACAATTGTTGATGATTTTATCAGAACCACATGGATTTACCCTTTGCTGCACAAATCTGACACCAAACATCATCTCACTCATTTCAATAATATGGTTCATACTCAGTTCAAAAGAAGTATAAAAACATTGAGATCAGATAATGGCACAGGGTTTCTCATGCATGATTTCTTTCATTCCACTGCATTATTCATCAACATAGTTGTGTAGAAACACCACAACAAAATGCTAGGGTTGAGAGAAAACATCAGCATTTACTTGAAGTAGCTAGAGCTATCCTGTTTACTGCTCAATTACCTTTATATTTTTGGATTGATTGCATACTTGCAGCTACTCATATCATAAACAGGATACCTACTAAAGTACTTTAAACAAAATCTCCATATGAGCTTCTATATAATATTTGTCCATCATATGATCACTTAAGAATAATTGGCTGTTTGTGTTACTCATCCACTCTTGAATCACACAGACATAAATTTCATCATAGAGCATCTAAATGCATTCTTCTTGGATATCCTTTGGGTTATAATGGCTATGGACTTTATAATCTGGGAACCAAGAAACAATAATTTCCAGAAATGTTGTGTTTTATGAAGACATTTTTCCTTTCAAAGAATAAAAGAACCCTCACTCTCAATTACATATGTTTCCTACCCCTTCTCCCCATATCTATGAATCTCTAATTCTCCCTTCACCCCTGAAACCACAACCTCTATATCTCAACCTGTCACCATACCCCATACTCAATCTCCCACTATATCATCTACTCAATCACCCACTACATCCCCTACTCAACCTCCCACTGCACCCATTGATAACCCAGTATCTTCATCTCCAACAGATACTTCTACCACCCACATGCCTTCACTCAGAAGGTCTACTAGAACTAAAACAACACCATCATATCTCAACATCTATAAACATCCTTTTAACTCAGCTTCCAATTTACTACTTCTGAAACACAACATTCTAAATCTGGAAAACATTCTCTTTATCCTATGTCTTCTTTTATATCTACTTCTAATCTATCTATTAATTATGCTTGCTATACTGCTGCTATTAGTCAAATTACAGAACATAAAACCTATAAACAAGCCTGTAAGGATCCTTTATGGCAAGAGGCAATGAGTAAAGAACTAGGTGCCTTAGAGAAAACTAACACATGGTTCCTTACAGATTTGTCTCCTGGAAAACATCCAATAGGTTGTAAATGGGTATTTAAGGTTAAATATAAATTAGATGGTTCCATTGAAAGGTACAAAGCCAGATTAGTAGCCAAAGGCTACACTCAAGAAGAAGGAGTTGACTACTTTGACACATTTTCCCCAGTAGCTAAGATAACCACTGTAAGATTACTTATTCCCTTAGTGTAACACCCCGAGTTTTATTAATAAAGGAATTACTAGCTTTTAAATATTTAGC
>CACSLK010027831.1:11021979-11046031 GCA_902706635.1 Striga hermonthica
ATATAAATATAGAGAGAGAGAGAGATGGGATCATATGACAATGGTAGATAGAGAAAGAAATAAGAATAAATATTTATCACTGGATCTAACAAATCAACGGTTATTATTAAGTAAAAATTACGTATAACAGTCAAACCTGTTGTAGCAATTTAGTAAATAAATGTACAATTTGTGGTCAAATGTATATATAAGAGCAATGTGGTAATTACTCACTCACACACAAATCCACCTAACCTACCACACGTGGGCCCTACCATCACCACTACAATTAAAACCTCAGTTTCTCTCTCACCTACACACACATATCTGCAAGTAAGATCCATCCGTCTCTGCCCACCGGAGATGAACCCTGCAACCACCTACTGCCATCCGCCTCCGCTCGCTGCCAACTGCTACCACCGTTGTTTCTCTCTCGCGTCATTTCTCCATTCTCTCCCACCGATAGCCCATGTCTCCCACGAATTTCGGCTTCCTCCCTACCTTCTATCCTGGCGTCGGTCGCATCTCTTCCCACCGGCAAGCTTGGTGATATCACGATGAATGTCAATGTCGAGTCGCGCATCTCGTCCCTCGACAATTGTTTTTCTGTCATAGAAAACCAGTTAGACGATAGAAAGAAGTCGACGACGATTTTCACCATCATTTTTGTGCACTAGTTTGTTCAAGTTGCCACCGAAATCGACACGCCACCGTACATCTTCTTCCCGTCCTCCAGACAATTTCTTACAGTATATATCGGTCAGACAATAATTTCGGTACGCATCTCGATTCCGGCCACCGCCGCCGGGCTCGTTCAGCTGGCCATCAACACGTTCCTATGGTTGCGTGTGTGCGCAGTGCGGCGGATTTCCTGTGAACGACGAGAGGCTGAGCTCTTAGAGAGGTTGGAATTTTTTTGCTAGACTGTACGTATGTAATTAAATTAGGGTTGAAATTTGGGAGGTTGACTTTTGTGAATTAGATAAGTTTCAAGGACTTATTTGTAATTAATAAAGTTTAAAAATAAATGTACAATAATAATAAATAAAAAACCTACTAATGTGCAACCTATCATAAGTTAATGTGCAATTCGTCTAGTAATATTGTGCACGTTGTCAGTCGCTAATGTACATTATGAACTGACCGATCTTTTGTCTAAACTCAACCTAAAACCAAACAGAAGTAATTAGTTTGTTTGATCGATTAATCGAATTAACAAAAATAATTAAATTAAAATATGGGAAGCAATTAATCAAAACAAAATTTAATCAAAATGGGTTTAGTCATAAGGAAATTTAAAATTTAATCAAAATGAAATTTGAAATTTCTACCACCACTTCAAAGTAAAAACAATTAATAAAAATTTGATTTGTCAGTAAACATGAATAACTAAAATAACCGACATAAAATACATTATTTGTTACAAAAAATATTATTAGTATTTAATATTTTTTATTCAGTATTTTTTATTTATTTTTTCTGATTAAACATAAGTCTATATGTAAACAAAATATATTGTGCACTCGAAAAATTATTAGGTGCAATTCGTCCGACAATATGGTGCACGGTGTCTGTATGTATTGTGCATATATAACCAACATAACTATTGCCTAATCAAATTGAAAATGAGCATAATTAATTGGTTTATTCGTTTTTTGTTTAACCGAATTATTCTAAATTATCGAAATAATTTGTTATTTATATTAAAATTATATCTAATAGATTAATAATTTTATTTATTCTTTTTACATTATTTTTGGTTGAAATAAAAATTGAGTTCGGTGGGTTTCATTCTCTATTTATGCGATATTATAGTCGTGAAAATGTGAATGATGTTATTTTATAAAGTGCAACGTATTGTTTTACAACGTGCAACATGCTGATGTATAAAGTGCACTACTATAATTTTGATATGTTAGTATCCTTGTGTTTTACGTGGACAAATGAAATGATGCATGTTAAAATATTATGTAGTTTCGTTTTTCTAGATTTATTTGACGGGAACTATTAATGTTAATTGTGGAGTGTGATGATAAAATGTAGCTTGTTGATTTATAAACGTCTTGTTTTAAAAAGTTCAAGTATTTTTTTATAAAGCGAATACATTATTCTATAAAGTGCACTAGTTTATACGATGCCGGATAAATTATGTGTATTCAAAAATTAGTTTTAATAGATATAATTGTACATCGAATTAACCTAAATTCTTCAAATATTTTATAATTTTTTATTTATTATTATAAAGTATATTTAGTATTAAGCTTATAAAATATTTTGTATTATTGTTTATTGGAAATAAATAATATATATATATATATACATATACTGAAATATAAAATATTTTATTCATATAGTTCGTTCGGTTTTGTTATTTTAATTTTAATTTTTTGTGTTTTGAAATTAAATCTGAAACTTAAACGAACTAATCGAAATTCTAATATATGTGAAATGTACAATGTTATGCTAGTGCGAGTTATTAAATGTATTAATGTACATTCTCTCTAACATTATTGTGAAATGTGATAGTCACTAACGTGAACTAACAAAAATAGTTTTTCTTTTTTAATGTGCAAATCCAAATTAAAACCGAACTGAAATACTAGGATTATTCAGTTTGTTAATCGAATTATCTTAGATAATTAAAATATTTTATTATATATTATCATAAAATTATATCTAGTACTTTAATCTTTTATATAGTTTTATATTATTTTTTTGGTTAAAAATAATATAATAAATATATGTATAAAAATGAATAAGAAATAATACTTTTTATATATTTTTGTAAACTAAATATTTGGCCTATGAGTCACATTGAAATATAATAAAAAAAAAATTAATTGCAATTGAATCCCAGTGATGTATCAAAGTTCTAAATTCAAACCCCAATATCTCAACCCATTTTCAATTTGTACGTCCGCCATTTTCAGACCATGTTTTTGTCACCGTGAATCGCCCAGACAAAAGAGGAGGTGTCGCTGCGTGCCGAAGACGCATCCAAGGCTGCTCGTACGACCAATTTGCTGAATTCGGCTCGAAAAAAGCTGAGGTCACAACTATGGCGGGGCGGCGGCAGACCGATGGAAACGAGACGGCGGCGAACAAATGTGAAAAGGTGTTGACAGACGGCGGACGGTTCTTGTACTTCGACGACACCTCAGACTGCACGGAGAAGTATGGACGGCGTGCGACTCTGTCCTTTTAACCTAAGGATGCTTTTTTTTCAATGCTTCGTAATGGTTCGATGAACCTGGCATGTCAGGCTTCTCAGTCCTTCTGACATAAGGATGCTTCTTTTTTCTAACATATCCTTCATCAATTCCGTTAGTCCAAGGAGTTCTTTCTTCACTCTCTGCTGTCGTTGGGCCTCCGAGGTGGTTGGACCTTGAGAACCTTGGCCTAGCCAAGCTAGGGTTAGTCTGAGAGTTCGTGTGGCTTCCTTGGGGTTATCTTGTCACGAAACACCTCGCGTCCCTCGGCTGGTTTCCCCTCTTCTACATATAGCCATGAATCATAGGGTCCCACAGATGACTCCAATTGATGATAAAAAAAGTACCTGACGTTAGTCCGAGGACATATGGCGGCGATCTATGCTCCGACGTCTTCCTTAGCGCGTCTCCGATGCTTAAGTTAGAATCGGTTGTTGGTTTTTGGGTGGCTGCTATAGAGTATTGATTATAAGAGAGTTTTTTTTCTTACCTTAACCTAGGTCATCCTTTGTTAGGGGTTGGATGACCTAGGTCTTCCCTCTGCAGAAGGAAGACTTCCCAACCCACTATCTTGGTGGACTATATAGCCCACCGGTGGGGCCACTTTTGGACCTTGAGCCTAAAGTAAGGCTCTTCAGAACATTGGGTCCATAGTGTGGCTCCGTAGGACATTAGGCCTAAAGTGAGACTACTTAGGACCATATAGGCCTAAATTGAGGTTGGGCCTCGGTGTTGACCTTGGACACCAACTGTCCTTAAAACACATGTACGTTTACTCTTTCAAGCCGCATATTGCTTAATAAATGTATATTTTTTTCTTTATCAAACGCAAAAAGGGCTCTTATAGTTCCATCATAACTAGTTATGTGGCCCGTGCGATGCACGGGGAAATAATATTACAATTATATTATAAATTAAATATATAAGTAATATTTATTATGATTTACCCATTGTTTTTAAAACTGGACAAGACCAGACAGTCAGGGAATTGGTTTATCGACCAGTCCGGTTCACTTTAATAAAATGTTTGCTAGCAACCGGTCAACACTAGTCGACCGAAAATATTGGTATTTTTTAAATAAATTTTGCTACATTTAAAATTATTTTTAATATAAATAAAAATGTATATTTAAATAAAATAAAGATTTATAAATCATTTATCAATTAATTCAAACATTGGAAACTTTTAAATTGTTAAGATATTTAATTAAATTTTTTATATAAATTTATTACAAAAATTACTATATATATTTGTGTACACACACGGGCGCGCGCACGCACACACACACACATATACATATATATATATATATATATATATATATATATATATATATATCAATTGGAATATCCCAATCAAGTTGGAGTATCATCGGCAATATTTACAATACAATTTATAATAATTTTTTTACAAAATTTTATATAACCAAATTATATTAGAATATATAGAAATATAGCCTTCAGGATTGCCAATAACGAATTTTCAATGCCCCATATTTTAATGATACACGTTTTCAACAATCCTCTTGATCCAATATTTCATTAAATAAAATAATTAAATAAAATACTTTAAACAGAAATAGAATGCATTAATTACCTATGACTTTTCTGCCTACTATTTCTAGTAAAATAGTATGGCTTTTTATATAAGTATAGATTCCCTCTGCAGAAGGAGGACTTCCTAGCCTACTAGCTTTGTGGACAATATTGTTGGGTTCGTTATACCGTACGGAACAGAGAATGCAGCGGAATTTAAATTTTTTTATAAGTATTTATCTTATAAATACTTATTCTGTACATAAATATAACAAGATCACATATAAGCATCATTTAAATCTAGTAATTTTTACTACTTTTGATTTGACATGTAATTTAAAAATTATCTTTGTTCTTGAACTCTTTCAAAATGAAGATGTATGAGGAAATCGATTCCTGGTTTGGTAACGATCACTTCTTGTGGTTACTCACTTTAGGAATCCAAATGTCTTCCCTCTAATCATATCCACCTTTTGAACTTTGGTTCCGACTATAGTTTCTTCGCTAGTAGAAACTACTCGGTTTTTCAAGAAGTATAGAATATATATTTATAAGGAAATTTTACAACAACTCTTTCTTGTTTTATCACTCAACTCTTTGAATGTTTTTTATCTTTGGAAGAACTTAACAAAAAACTTAGCAAAATTGAACATCAAATATGTCCATATTTATACTAAACATTTTAGTATAAAATAATAATATTAGGTAGAATATTTTCATAAAATATAAAAAGTCTTCAAGAATATTTTCATAAAATATTAATTTGAAGAAGACTATTCCTATTTAATATTGTATTAATAAAAATAAGATTAATTATGTGGATTGGTTAACAACTCCGAACCACTATAATTAATTTATTCTTATTAATAATAAAATAATAATTCTTGAAAACATTTTTTCAAGACTTTATTATTTTAATCTATTCTTCCATTTCCTTATTTAATAATCTTATTCTTATTTGGATTTGAAATTTAAAATCCAATTTGAAATTCCAACTATTAATTAGTAATTCCATTAATTACTAAACTAATATCCAAAATTCAATTAATCAATCTAATTGATTAATTTAATATATTCTTTTAATTGATATCTAATAAAATTAGATTTATCAATTAATTCTAACTCTTTAGAAATACTATTTGAATTTTACCTTCATTCAAAAATTGGTGTGACCTTTTAGGTTCACAATTAATACTAGTAGTGGGTTTACAACTCTTTGTAATTTGAGTTAATCTTATTAACTCTTATTCATGAATTAACTCCTTATTCAAGAACCCGCATATCATGGGAACATCTAGCAAGTAGCATGAATCTAGTATTAAGTGAATAGCGAGTAAACCTATTTCGATTACAAGCCCATACATGTAAAATCCTTTCGACATCCAATTTCCCAATTAAATCTTGGGTATGATTTTGTCGAAACCCAAATTGATTTAATAACTATGATTCCATTTCAAGTTTAGTAATTCGTTTATGAATCTCTATTCATCCCGCCTTGGCTAAGGACTTTGAATTACTAACTATGAAACACATAGGAAATTCACTTATCTTCATAAGTGTCGAATCCTTTGTTGGCCACTGACAAACTTCCATACATATTAACATAATACCCAAAATATCCCTTTATACAATTGTGCTAGCAATCAAAAGGATAAATCAAAGTAAAACATAATATGCACAAAGTTACTATCGTGCCTCAAGTCTAAGGATTAATCATGTACTATTGTAACATGAAAATTCTTATTTGACAGAAAAATTCTCATTAAGAATTTTCATACAGTCATGTTCAGTGAACTTGTTCTCTAACAAACACTCCTATATATGTATTTGCGTCCCATGCTAATGTTAATGGAATGCAACATTCTTATCTAATAAGCATACATACTATGTGCAAGTCTTTTCTGGATTTATTCGATATCCCATCTCGAAACATCCAACGACTTGGAACTGTATTTAAGATCACAACTTTAAATATATGTTCCATGATCACCATCTCTATGCACAACCATATCTTATAGCTATAAGTGATCTATGGACTTTATCTTAAGTGCAAATATATGATAAATGCTTACTCTTAAAATAAAGTAATGTCTTATTATTTAATATAATTCCAATAGATTGTATTTACAAGTAGAATACATCCAATCCGATTGGAACGCCGGGTATACTACTCTAACAATCTCCCACTTGCCCTAGTTCCAATCACTCATGTATCTTAGACCCATCTTCTCAAGATGTCCTTCGAACACTTTTTGTGATAAAGGCTTAATTAAGGGGTCTGCTATATTTTCTGCTGAGTCGACTCGCTCCATTATGACGTCTCCTCTACCAATGATTTCTCTAATTAAATGGTATCTTCTCATAATGTGTTTGGATCTTTGATGAGATCTTGGTTCCTTTGCTTGCGTAATAGCCCCATTGTTATCACAATAAATCGTTATTGGATCAACAACAGATGGTACTACACCCAACCCTTGGATGAAGTTCCTTATCCAAACAGCTTCCTTTGCAGCATCAGATGCAACAATATATTCAGCCTCTGTTGTAGAATCAGCAATCGTTTCTTGTTTGGAACTTTTCCAACTAACTGCTGCTCCATTCAGAGTGAATAAGTATCCAGACATGGATTTATAGTCGTCTTTATCGGACTGAAAACCAGAATCAGTAAAACCTTCTAGTTTCAATTCTCCATTGCCATATACCATAAAGATATCCTTAGTCCTTCGTAAGTACTTAAGAATCATCTTAACGGCTTTCCAGTGTTCTTCACCTGGATTAGACTGATATCTGCTCGTTACACTAAGTGCATGAGCAACATCAGGTCTTGTACATAACATTGCATACATAATGCTACCAATAGCTGATGCATAAGGTATATGATTCATTCGTTCTCTTTCTTCAGGTGTCTTTGGAGACATCGTCTTAGAAAGTGAAACCTCACGACTCATTGGAATATATCCACGTTTGGATTCTTCCATACTAAACCTTTTTAATACCTTATTTATGTACATAGACTGGGATAGTCCTATCATCCTTTTAAATCTATCTCTATAGATTTTTATCCCTAGGATAAAAGATGCTTCTCCCAAATCTTTCATGGAGAACTGTTTAGACAACCATGTCCGTGTTGATTGTAACATTCCTATATCATTCCCAATGAGTAGGATGTCATCAACATACAGAACAACAAATGCAACTGCATTCCCACTAACCTTCTTATAAACACATGGTTCATCCGGATTCTTATGAAAATCAAACGTTTTGATCGTTTCATCAAACCGAATGTTCCAACTCCTCGAAGCTTGTTTAAGTCCATAAATGGACCTTTGAAGCTTACAAACCATTTGTTCGCTCCCACTGGATATATGAAACCCTGCGGCTGTTTCATATAAATGTCTTCCTTAATGTTTCCATTAAGAAAAACAGTTTTCACATCCATTTGCCATATCTCGTAGTCATAATACGCAGCTATGGCTAGCAATATCTGAATAGATTTAAGCATTGCTACTGGTGAAAAAGTTTCCTCATAATCAACACCTTGTTTTTTAGTATAACCTTTAGCAACCAGTCTTGCTTTAAAAGTATTAACTTCTCCATCTACACCACGTTTTCGTTTGTAAACCCATTTACAACCTATGGGTACTATACCCTGTGGTGGATCAACCAAAGTCCATACTTTGTTTGAGTACATAGAGTCTATCTCGGATTGCATATCTTCTTGCCATTTATCTGAGTCAATGTCCGACATTGCCTCATCATAGCCTATTGGATCATTATCCAAAAGGAGTCCCTCTTCATTGTTCTCTAACAATAGGTATAGCCTCTCAGGCGCCCTAGAAATCCTTTCAGATCTCCAAAGAGATTGTGTTACAGATGGTCTTGTCTCTACTAGTATGTTATTTGTGGCATTTTGTGGAATTTCCTGTGGTTCTTCATTAAGTTCTATGACTCCGCTATTCTTTGAGAGAAACTCTTCATCTAAGAAAACAACATTCCTCGAAACAAACACCTTTTGTTCAGAGGGGTCATAGAAATAGTATCCAATAGACTCTTTTGGATACCCCACAAATTTACACAAGATGGATCTCATATCCAACTTACCTCCCACTAACTGCTTCACATAAGCATTACAACCTCATACTTTCATATACTTGTACGAGGGTGTTTTGCCACACCATATCTCATAAGGTGTGCTGGGTACAGCTTTACTCGGCACTCTGTTCAAGATATGTGCTGTTGTTTCTAAGGCATAGCCCCAGAATGAAAGAGGTAAACTAGTGGAACTCATCATCGATCGAACCATGTCTAACAATGTTTGATTCCTCATTTCTGAAACCCCATTGAGTTGTGGAGCTCCAGGAGGTGTCCACTGTGAAATAATCCCATTATCTCGTAAATAATCAAGAAACTCATTGGTCAAATATTCACCTCCTCGATCCGATCGAAGAACTTTAATACTACGACCAATTTGTTTCTCCACTTCACTTCTGAATTCTTTGAACTTTTCAAATACTTCAGATTTGTACCTTAATAGGTATACATAACCATACCGTGAATAATCATCAGTAAAAGTTATGAAGTAGTGGTAGTTCCCCTTGGCACTAACATTTAGTGGTCCACAAACATCTGTATGGATCAAATCCAATAGACCTTTAGCTCGCTCCACTTGTCCAACAAATGGTGATTTAGTCATTTTACCTTTAAGACATGATTCACATGTAGGAAACCTTTCATTTCCCCTAAGGTCGAGTTTTGGTCCCAATTTGTGAATCCTCTTTTCAGATATATGACCTAATCTAGCATGCCAAATTGTGAATGAACTATGATTATCTAATTTCCTTTTATTTTATTGAATGGTTAGGATGGGACTTTGCGGTGCAATGGTATATAAACCATTTGTCAAATTTTCGGAATATATAAAAGTTGTATCTTTGAAAATGGAACATCTTCCATTCTCAATTACGAACTTAAAACCTTCTTTATCCATCACTATAATAGAAATTATGTTTCTTATAACATCCGGAACATACAAACAATTTGTAAGACAAATTTTTACACCATTATTTAAAGCTAGACAAACAGTCTCAATTGCTTTGGCAGCAACCCTTGCCCCATTGCCCATCCTTAGGATTGTTTCATCATTTTCTAGCTTTTTACTTCTTGCCACATTTGCAAATTATTGCAAATATGTGAGCCACAGCCGGTATCCAATACCCAAGAAGAATCGTTAACTGATAAGTTAACTTCAACAAAATAAACACCTGAACTTTTCAGGCTTGCAAGATACTCCTTGCAGTTCCTCTTCCAATGCCCAGTTTTACCACAATGATAACATTCGTGATCAGTTAACTTGTTTTGCTCAATTATACTTGCAATTGGATTTTTAGCCATTTTAGTAGATTGATCTACAAAAACAACAAACGAAGCAGAAAGTAATTAGACTATGGAATTTATATTCATTTAACATTAGGTCTTTAATATTAAATGTCTCCCACTATTTTAATTAAAACCATTTTAATTATGAAAATCTAATTTTCATAGTGAGCTTGAAGTCCAATAAAAATATTTCATATCCCAATTTTATGAGTACGCATGGAACATTTATACTGGTAGTCAACTTTTGACAATTGTATCACTATACAACCTTCAAGATGTTTTGCCTCACCTTTCCTTATATACTTCAATTTTATGACCGTATATATTAATCAGTGTCAAATCAAACCCATCAAACATTCATGATAACGGCCCACCAGAATGTCCCACGACTCATTGTCAACACAAAGAGGAATCTGTCTCATGAGTATCTCTTATACTTAGTAGGGATCACAGCTTTCGACACAAAACCACCCCACGACTCATGGTCAGTGATAAAGCATCGTAGCATCTCATGTTGTCTACTTTTGATGGAAGGTCTGGATTAATAAGTTCCAACTTATTTTTTTCCATTATTGATTTGATATGAATTAATCAAGTTAATTCTTTAGGGTTCCTTAGATCTCATCGATTACCATCTTTACGTGTGTTTATTTATCGTTTAATTCATCACATGAATTGCAAGCATAAATAAACCTAACATACATCTAATGCATGCATATGGTGGGATGATCATGATCATGTCTATACGACTCATTCGAGCCAAAATGGGTCTATGCCTATGCACGTGATAAAACAAATAAATAGAACTACTTCTATTACATTTCATTTTATCGACCCGTACAAGCACAGGCCTTCGAGATTTATAACTTGTAAAATTACCCACACAAGCGTGGGCCTTTTGCATCGAACGGTTCTCCAACCTGATCTAATCTTCTAATAATACAAAAAATTTAAAATTTTACAAATCATAACTTAAGAGACTTGCAGGTCTCGATAAATTACAATCATTCAATCATATTGAATAAAATTACAACCATTCAATCATATTGAATAAAATAGACATTCAATCAAATTGAATAAAAGGCTCATGATCATCCCTAAATTAAACCATTCATCAAATGAATTAAAACATAATAAAAAAAAATTTTATTATATCACACAACCCATGTGATCAAATCACACGACTCGTGTGAGCCCACACGACTCGTGTGATCCAATCACACGACTCGTGTGAAAAAGCCGTAAGGAAAACTCAAATTTTTCCTTAACTCACACGAGTCGTGTGAGTCCACACGACCCGTGTGACTACGTCACACGACTCGTGTGAAAAAGCCGAAAGAAAAATCAAATTTTTCTTTGATCTCACACGACCCGTGTTGCTCATGGACACGACTCGTGTGAGTCCACATGACTCGTGTGACTAGGTCACACGACTCGTGTGAAATTTACGAAATAAAAATCAAATTTTATGTTATGCCACACGACTCGTGTGACACCTCACACAACTCAGGTGGATCAACATGACTCGTGTGACCCCTCACACGACCCGTGTGGAAAAAATTGAATTTTTATTTTAAATAATTAATATGTTTATCATATAAATATTTAATTATTTTGCTTATCTCATAAACATTAACAAATCAAAATCTGTTTTTAAAGACGATAACAGTGTCTCTGATACCACTGTTGGGTTCGTTATACCGTACGAAACAGAGAATGCTGCGGAATTTAAATTTTTTTATAAGTATTTATCTTATAAATACTTATTCCGTACATAAATATAACAAGATCACATATAAACATCATTTAAAATCTAGTAACTTTTACTAATTTTGATTTGACATGTAATTTAAAAATTACCTTTGTTCTTGAACTCCTTCAAAATGAAGATGCATGAGGAAATCGATTCTCGGTTTGGTAACGATCACTTCTTGTGGTTACTCACTTTAAGAATCCAAATGTCTTCCCTGTAATCGTATGCACCTTTTGAACTTTGGTTCCGACTATAGTTTCTTCCCTAGTAGAAACTACTCGGTTTTTCAAGAAGTATAGAATATATATTTATAAAGAAATTTTACAAGAACTCTTTCTTGTTTTATCACTCAACTCTTTGAATGTTTTTATCTTTGGAAGAACTTAACAAAAAACTTAGCAAAATTGAACATCAAATATGTCCATATTTATACTAAACATTTTAGTATAAAATAATAATATTAGGTAGAATATTTTCATAAAATATACAAAGTCTTCAAGAATATTTTCATAAAATATTAATTTGAAGAAGACTATTCCTACCCAATATTGTATTAATAAAAATAAGATTAATTATGTGGGTTGGTTAACAACTCCAAACCACCATAATTAGTTTATTCTTATTAATAATTAATCTTCAATCATATTAAAGATAAATAATAAAATAATAATTCTTGAAAACATTTTTTCAAGACTTTATTATTTTAATCTATTCTTCCATTTTCTTATTTAATAATCTTATTATTATTTGGATTTGAAATTTAAAATCCAATTTTAAATTCCAACTATTAATTAGTAATTTCATTAATTACTAAATTAATATCCAAAATTCAATTAATCAATCTAATTGATTAATTTAATATATTCCTTTAGTTGATATCTAATCAAATTAGATTTGTCAATTAATTCTAACTCTTTAGAAATACTATTTGAATTTTACCTTCATTCAAAAATTGGTGTGTCCTTTTAGGTTCACAATTAATACTAGTAGTGGGTTTACAACTCTTTGTAATTTGAGTTAATCTTATTAACTCTTATTCATGAATTAACTCCTTATTCAAGAACCCACATATCATGGGAACATCTAGCAAGTAGCATGAATCTAGTATTAAGTGAATAGCGAGTAAACCTATTTCGATTACAAGTCCATACATGTAAAATCCTTTCGACATCCAATTTTCCGATTAAATCTTGGGTATGATTTTGTCGAAACCCAAATTGATTTAATAACTATGATTCCATTTCAAGTTTAGTAATTCGTTTATGAATCTCTATTCATCCCGCCTTGGCCAAGGACTTTGAATTACTAACTATGAAACACATAGGAAATTCACTTATCTTCATAAGTGTCGAATCCTTTGTTGGCCACTGACAAACTTCCATACATATTAATATAATACCCAAAATATCCCTTTATATGATTGTGCTAGCAATCAAAAGGATAAATCAAAGTAAAACATAATATGCACAAAGTTACTATCGTGCCTCAAGTCTAAGGATTAATCATGTACTATTGTAACATGAAAATTCTTATTCGACAGAAAAATTCTCATTAAGAATTTTCATACGGTCATGTTCAGTGAACTTGTTCTCTAACAAGCACCCATATATATATGTATTTGCGTCCCACGCTAATGTTAATGGAATGCAACATTCTTATCTAATAAGCATACATACTATGTGCAAGTCTTTTCCGGATTTATTCGATATCCCATCTCGAAACATCCAACGACTTGGAACTGTATTTAAGATCACAGCTTTCAATATATGTTCCATGATCACCATCTCTATGCACAACCATATCTTATAGCTATAAGTGATCTAGGGACTTTATCTTAAGTGCAAATATATGATAAATGCTTACTCTTAAAATAAAATAATGCCTTATTATTTAATATAATTCAAATAAATTGCATTTACAAGTAGAATACATCCAATCCGATTGAAACGCCGGGTATACTACTCTAACAAATATAGCCCGCCAGTGGGGCCACTTTTGGACCTTGAGCCTAAAGTAAGGCTCTTGAGAACATTGGGTCTAAAGTGTGGCTCCTTAAGACATTAGGCCTAAAGTGAGACTGCTCAGGACCATATAGGCCTGAATTGAGGTTGGGCCTCGGTGTTGACCTTAAACACCAACGGTCCTTGAAACACATGTACCTTTATTCTTTCAAGCCACATACAAGTATATTATAAATTAAATATACAAATAATATTTATCATGAATTACCCATTATTTTTAAAATTGGACAAGACCGGACAGTCAGGGAATTGGTTTACCGATCAGTCCGGTTCGCTTTAATAAAATGTTTGCTAGCAAACCGGTCAACACCAGTCGATCGAAAATATCTGTATTTTATAAATAAATTTTGCTAAATTTAAAATTATTTTTAATATAAATAAAAATTCATATTTAAATAAAATAAAGATTTATAAATCATTTATCAATTAATTTAAACATTGAAAACTTTTAAATTGTTCAGATATTTAATTAATTTTTATATAAATTTATTACAAAAATTACTATATATATTTGTGTACACACGCGCGCACACATACACACACACACACACACACACACACACACACACACACATATATATATATATATATATGTATATATATCGATTGGAGTATCCCAATCAAGTTGGAGTATCATCGGCAATATTTACAATACAATTTATAATAATTTATTTACAAAATTTTATCTAACCAAATTATATTAGAATATATAGAAATATAGCCTTCAGGATTGCCAATAACGATTTTTCAATGCCTCATAGTTTAATGATATACATTTTCAGCAATACTCATGATCCAATATTTCATTAAATAAATAATTAAAAAAATAGTTTAAACAGAAATAGAATGCATTAATTACCTATGACTTTTTTGCCTGCTATTTCTAGTAAATAATATGGCTTTTTATATAAGTATAGATATACTAAAATCCATTCCATTTATTCAAAAGTAGAAACTAAAGAATCTATACTTATATTAAAAGCTATACTATTTACTAAATGTAGTATGTAGAATAGTCAACTCTAATTAGTGATTTGCTATTTTTATCAAGCATTTAATTAATGCATCTAATATTTTTGGCATTTAATTAGTTCCTAAAATATTGGGTATGCAATATTAATTTAAGAATATCCATGTAGTTCCTAAAATGTTGGTATGCAATACGTAAAAGATAATTTTTTAATTTTTTAAATATAAAATATTGCAACACGTAAAACTATTCCAGTTATTTTTTATTTTATTTTATATATAAAATCAAATCAATATTTAATGCATCCTACAAAATTGGATGGAAATAAAAAAGTACGTAAAATCTTTACTAAAACAAAAAAAAGACTTTATTTATTATCTAATTTATTATCAAAAACTGTATGGAAATCTGTTCTGATTTTCTGGTACGTACTACAAATTGTGCACCCGTGTTCAGGAGCTACTTAACGGGCAAGCTCTGTGGAAATAACTCATTTAGTGCTTATGTCCCGTGCATACAATATGTATTTGTATTACACATACTAGAAAATTGTGCACCCCGTGCATCGCACGTACTCTGTACTAATAAATGACCTTAAAATTGTGCACTTCGTGCATCACCCGTGTTCATATTGTGGCCTATTACATGTCACGTACTATATATATCTCGTACATTTTTCTGTATTCATTTATATAATTATAAGACTTGATAAATGACTTTTGTGCACCCCTTGCATCGCACGGGATCTGTACTAGTTTGATATTTATTAGGAGTCACATTCCTTTTCCTCCAAAACTACACAATCTATTAATATATAATAAGGATTAACATAATTCACTTTTAGGAATACTTTCCCGCCAATTTCATTAATTATTGCCTAAAAATAGTAAATTAACAAAATCTTTATTTATTAGCATATCTTTTTTATCTAATTTTTTTTTTAGGAATATAATCAAAAATATGGAATCAAAATCAAAATAAATTTAAGAAATACACTTACCATACTTAATACACTTAATTTTAAGAAATACACTTACCATACGTATTTTTAAAAATTTTTAAAATACAATATTAAATATTTAATTAATAATTGTCAATTAAAGATTTTTTTAAGAATCAATCATATTCTAATAATTATTAGAAATAATTTATATATATATATACACATTAGTATTTACGTGAAAAAGTAACATATATGTTAACATATATGTTAATCTATTATTATATAATAAGGATTAATATAATTCACTTTTAGAAACACTTTCCTGCCAATTTCGTTAATTATTGCCTAAACATAGTAAATTAACAAAATCGCTATTTATTAGCATCTCTGTTTTTTCTGTTTTTTTTTTTTTTAAGGAATACAATAAAAAATATGGAATCTAAATCCCAATAAATATCCTCTTTTTGTGGCTGGATATAAATCTCCTCTTTTGAAGGTCGCATATACTGCGTTTATTAAGTAGTCTGCAAAAAAAAAAAAGATTAAACTAAAGTGGTTAGCAGATTCGTTGATTACATTTCAAAATGAGATTACCCTTTTACTTTTTGGTTAAATTTTTTTAATGATTTTCGAGAAGTAGATTGAATTTTTAATTAATTGCTTTTGGAAAAAATCTGATACCTAATTCTTTTTTTATATGTCATAGCGATTTTTGTTGTCAAAATTTGATTTACATGGTGTGCTATTCATATTATGATTTGAAAAATTTAATCTATTGTATAATGAAACAAAATAATTTCAAAAATTACATTTCCGATCGATGTTAAAAATGAAACTGTTAAAATAAAATAGATAATCACAAATCCATATTATCACAAGTCAATACATAATTAAATATAATTTCACATTCATAAACTATAATTAATATATATTTTACGGGTAGAAAATTACATGTGTAAATGGTGCTAGGGTAAAATATTCATATTTATTTACACATAAAATAATCTTTATATTTATTTGAGAAACGTTTAAGAAAAAAATATTTCACACGTATATATTTATAATCTTTACAAATATAATCTTTACTTCACGGTATATTTATAAATATTTACGTGTAATATTTACAAATATTACATTATAATTTACAAAATTATAAATTTTACATGGCAGATATAAATATTGTTAGCACAAATAATTAATAGTATAAGTCCTACTCTCATTAAATCGCCAGAGTTATATAATAATATTATATTATAATTTTTTTTCGTGATGTTAACAATCTGAAAATCAACAAATAATTAGAGAAATGAGGTGTTTATGCAATTAGCAATTAATATAAATATCGATCTACAGTTGTCAAGTGCAAAATAATTTGCATGGAAAAACAAGAAGGATTTTAACCATGTATAACTTTTTCATGATGAACATTTTTTTATTACCTGACCAATGCCCTACGATATTATAACTTATTGATTAATATTAGCCTTTAATTATAAATTTTACCAAAATAAATACAGCTCGTGCATCGCACAGGGTACGTACTAGTATGTATAAAGGACACAGTTACATGATCTGTTTTTATTAGGTATATGATCTGTTTTTAAAGGAAGTTCATAAATCATGAAGAAATATAATTACGTAAAACAATGACTATATGGTATTTATCTTTTTATTATCACAAACTTTATTGCTTTCGCAATAAAAACTTTGTTTATATGCAATTATTGTTATTCATTTGGAATAGTATTTAACACTAAATGAAGAAATAGCAATAACATGAAAAAGGAAAAGTAGTTTGTAATTAGAAAAAAAAAGAATTGGTGTCAGAAAATTACGTTTAAAGCGATATTGTATTTATATTTTAATTTTATAGTTGTATAGTAATAAGTAAAATATATATTATGTTTGTAGTTTAGTCACTGTACTGAAAATCGGCCAAGGAGGTTGCCTAAACGTTGCCCGGCTGCCTTTGATTTGCATAGATCGGTTGAAAAAATCGACCAAAAGGCTAAGTTGCTCCTACGCGGGCTTGCCGGGCACGGCGGCCACGCGGCTCGGCAGTGCTTATGCAGCCTTAGGCGGGCCCGGACGAGCTTAGTCGCTTTTAGGCGGTCTCCGCATCAAATTTTTTTTTAAATACTAATTAATTTATTTTGTTATCATGTTTTCATTATTATATATTAATATTTTTAGTTAGACTTAGGTGTGTGAATTTATTATAAGTTAAGAGGTACTTTTTTATTTGTATGGTGTGCACAACATAAATTATAACCACTGTGGAAAAATATGTTATCATTATTGTTTATTTATTTATTATTTCTCGTATTTTCATACATTAAATTTATAAGATGTTATAGCCTGGCCTTCTCTCATAATATTTTATTTTCTCTCCCTTCATATAATTAAGTTTGCAGAAAGAGAACAATTTAGTGAAATATATGAAATTAAGCCTCATTAGTGTATTCGTTTTACTGTGCACAGACCAAAGTTATCTCACCCCCTCAGCCGAGATCAATTAATCTCCGTTTTCCACGATTTTAACACTGTTCATTGCGGGCCTTGTCCTATCTTGCGGGCCGGAATCATGGTATATAAACATGAGTTTAGGGTAGATTGGAGGCGTTATCCTATCCAATCTAGGCTAACAAACGTGCTCTAAATAAATGACCGAAATCGAGCAATAATCGTTTGATTTTATTTTGGCTCATTTTGTCAGACTTGTTTGTAGCTCTAATTCTCAAACCAATCCTACTGAGGAAAAAAAGAATGGATTCATAAGAGCGATGTTCAATGAAAATTGTGTTGTATGACATGGAAAAATGAATTAAAAAATTGCATTTTCAGTCGTTAGTGTTAATTGTGTTATCATTTGTGATGTGTAAAATTGTAACTGGCTGAAGAAAAGAGATAAATTAAATAAATAATATAGTATATAATAGAAGTTGTTTATAAGTACTTCTAAAACTAGAAAGCCTTTCAGACATTTTCTATGCCACATAAATTTTTTTGTGTCATGTTGCAACAAAATAAAGCAATAGAAAACCCATTGAAAATGCTTTAAGAACTAACGTCTAACGTACTCCCACGTCGGGTTCCAGTTCTTGTGGATGCAGAAAATCATTGTTGGGAGACTCACCGACCACTGTCAGGTGTGACACCAGGATCGACAACGAATTAGTCAGGGTATAGCTACGAATACCGTGGCTGGCTAAGAAAAAAAAAAAAAATGGCACCTTTTTGTTTGGCTAATGCCATCTCACCAACCAACTAAGTAAACGATTGTTGTATATCTTTTTGACTCGTTCCAATATATTTCGCTTGCATGCTCTATATAAACCCCTAAACTCCATTCATCCCTACAACACCAACAAAATCCATCAACTTACCATACATTGAATACCTCTCTTCCACCAATTAATCAATTCATTTGCATATTACGTACAAAAAGAAATGGCCAGAAAATTTGCATTGGCTCTTGTTCTTTTCGCAACCATTTCAACTTTTGCCTTAGCCACGGCTAACAACAACTGCACCACCGGTGGCTCGGCTAACTTCAACGGCACAGCTGCTGGCGGTTTTTGGGCCTACAATTGGCCCAAAAATACCACAGTGGTGGGCTCGAGAAAATTCATTGTGGGCGGATCTGAAAATTGGCATTTCGGGTTTAATTACTCCAATTGGGCTATTTCGAGCAGGCCCTTTTACATGAACGACTCTCTGGGTATGTAATTAAATAATCAATCTTGCAAATCATATAAAATCATACATATATATGTTTCTTACATATACACACACATGCACGCACAACCCAAGTTTATATGTCATGATAATCGGTTTAATATCTTATAATATATGTTTTAGTTCACATAATTAGTAACATATTTGTTATAAACTAATTGGAAGGTGTAACTTAATCATAATTTTATTTGATGAATTATGTAAAAATTTACGATATGCAGTGTTCAAATACGACGCGCCAAACGCGACCACATTTCCGCACAGCGTGTACTTGCTACCGAATCTAAAGAGCTACCAAAACTGCGACCTCAAAAGGGCAAAGAGAATCGCGGATGCCAACGCGGGAGTTGGGGAGGGGTTCGAATTCGTGCTGAAAAGATGGCAGCCATACTATTTCGCGTGTGGAGAAAGAGAAGGCTTCCACTGCAGAGTCGGCAATATGAAGTTTGCAGTCGTGCCTTTGTTCCGTTGGTATAACTGATCGTTTCAACAAATCAACAAAAGGGCGAGTTCATCTATGTTCTTAGCCAACTGTTGTAAGGTTTTATTTATCATATGCCAATTGGTATATTATACGAGTCTTGTTTTGAGTGTGTTCGGTTTTTACACGAATAATCAGAGTGCTTGTATTGTGTTTTTTTTTTAAAAAAAAAATAAATTATTTTCTAAATGCTTTGCGCGTAGCAAATGCACAAGTTTAGTAACACTATTATGTACTCGGGAGTCCAATAAGTATGTACTTTGATTACTAATTCATTCGCTTAATTTATTGCATATTGTGATTGTACTTGCTCGATTCTCACTTTGCCTGTCTTTCGCCTAATTTATCAAATAATAATATCGCACTTGCTTGATTAACTTTGCCTTCGGTCACATAGTTTATCAATAAGTAATTCGCACTAGCTCAATTAACTTTGCATGTTTGTTGCATACTCTATCGCATAATATTATCGCAACTTATTATGTTGCATACTCTATCGCATAATATTATCGCAATTTATCAATTAAATTTATATGTCTATCGCATAGGATTTTCCATAATCATTTGACACTTTATCAATTATCTTCGCCTCCATGTCACATAGTTCATCGCATATTAAGGTCTCACTTGTTGGATGATCTTCGCTTGACTGTCGCATAGTTCATCGCATAAGAATTTGCACATCATCAATTATTTTTACATGTCTGTCGCATAACTAATAGCATTCATCTTTCACATTTTATCAATTATTTTTGTATGTCTGTCGCATAGCTTATCGAATAATATATTCGCACTTTATCAACTTTTTCGTTTGTACTAAACCGAAAAAAAGGGCGTCATAAAAAATGGTCCACTAAGTTGCCACTTTAATCAAAATTCATACAAAAACCAACATATTGTACTAAAAGTGATTGCTATATATTTTTAGTACATTATGTTGACTATTGTACGAGTTATAATGAAAATTGATAATTTAGTGGATCATTCTTGATGACACTCAATATGATTGACCTTTTTCAAAAAAATACAAATATAGTGTACTAAAAATGAAATTTAGCACTCAAAAATACACGATTTACGGGATTGGATCTAAGCCTTGGATATCTCACGGATCTTTTGTTTTATTCCTAAGCCTTTGATATATCTTTGATATAGACACATATCAAATAAATACCATACTTAATATAAATGACCATTTTTATGTTGAGATTAAGAAGACGGGCATCCATCAACATTGTTTTTTTAAATCTAATTTGATTTATAAATATGTAATGTCTATATATAATTTAACATTCTTTAATCTAACACACAAGTAGGACTGGTGGGGTGGTAGAAATGCTCATTTTCTCCCACGAGGTTCTAGGTTTGAACCCAATTGCAGTAGTAATGCGCTACTTTATAATACAGTGGGGTTTGGTGCAATTTACACCTAAAATCTATTAATATATAATAAGAATTAACATAATTCACTTTTAGAAATATTTTCCCGCTAATTTCATTAATTATTACTTAAAAATAGTAAATTAACAAAATCTCTATTTATTAGCATATCTTTTTTATCCAATTTTTTTAGGAATACAATAAAAAATATGGAATCAAAATCAAAATAAATCTAAGAAATACACTTACCATACTTAATACACTTAATTTAACAAATACACTTACCATACGTATTTTTAAAATTTTTTAAAATACAATATAAAACATTTAATTAATAATTGTCAATTAAAGATTCTTTTTAAGAATCAATCACATTTCTAATAATTGTTAGATATAATTTATATATATATGGTTGGGTTCACATGAGAATAGTTCTCAATGAAATAAACGAGAATACATGATGACCATTAGATCAAATAATCCAAGGAATGAAAAAAAGTCAATATTTTACATTCATTAAGGGTATTGTAGACATTTTACACATTCTATCCCACAAACCTAATCTTTTCAGTGGGCCCCACATCCTAATTCCACAAACCCATCACCATTGCTCTCTCTTTCTCTCCCCCTGTTGCACTCTCTCTCTCTCTCGCAGGCGTAATCTCTCCCCACCGCCGGCGCCCATCTCCGGTGAATCCGACCCGTCCGTTAGCATCCCAGCGATCGGCGCGCATCACCAACACCGGCTAACATCATCCCCCGTCTAGTCGTCACCTCTGATAAACCGACGGCCTTCCGTCCGCGACCTCGCCACCGCCCACCGCCGTTCTCGACGGTGCTGCCGCCGCCATCTGGCATGTTCTTCTCCACCACGACGGAAGATCCAGACGACCAATTTCTGCCGAGAAACATGAACCCATGGTCCTCCCAGCCAAAATCGGCCATTGATGCGAGAGCTCGAAATTCACGAGCACCATCTCGATTCTCAATGTCGGACGTTCTGGCACAAAAACGAGTTATCCGGTACCTTAAGGAACTCCTCGTGGTCAGGAATTCAGAAGACGACATATAAGGTGGTCGGACGCGAAAGTCTCGTTCAGCTCATCCGGCCATGGCGGACGTCGTGTGTTTCCGGTGGTTCGACAGCCAGAACGGCGGCTGAACATGGTGGATCTGGTCGGCGACTCTCCGGTGGTCGGCACGGCGGTGACGGGAGGGTGGTCTGAAGGTTCCATTGGTTTTTTATGCTAGGGGCTTAATTTTGGAAATTAGATACATCCAAGGGACCTATATGCAATTTCTTTAGTTTTAATTATATTTCAATTCAACCCATAGTCATATTTGTAATTATTGAAAATTAATAGAAAACTATTTCTCATACATATTGTTATGGATACATTAAATAATAAATAAAATATAAAATATAAAAATAATATAAAAATAATTTAAAATAACAAATAAATTATATGATAAAAATAATACATAAAAATATTTTAGTTATTTAGCTTAATTCCATGTACATTTATATATATCAAAACTAGTTTTCGATTACATATAATTTATATAGAAAAGTATAAATTATCGCACTTTATATAACATAGTCTTGCACTTTATAAATCAACATGTTGCACCTATAAAATAACATGTTTTAAATAATCGATCGGACTATATGTTATCGTACTTTATATAGCAAAATCTTGCACTTTATAAAATAACACGTTGCCCCTTATAAAACAACATGTTTTAAATAAGAAAAAGATATTCTATTTTATGTTTTATTTATATATATATTATTTAATTTCTTCGAACAATAATATAAACTATTAACTAAAAAATTACTAATACGAAATATTTTTTTTATAAAAACAAAAAAAAAAAAAAAAAAATTGCACTTTGAATATGTATTAGTGTTAGACTGGTTGCATGTTAATGTCTTGAATATTGCACTTCAACGTTAGACGGATTGCACATTAGTGATTTCCAGATTGCACAATACCGACTGAGCCCGACTAACTTGGTTTTTTTTTTTTGTATTTGAATTTTATGTCGGATTGATTATATATCTTTACCTTTAAAATTTTAGTTATTTCAATTTGATATAATTTTTTATTTTTTATTTTTTAAATAACCAAAATAACCGGATCGACCAAACCATAATAAACAAATACTCTTTTTTTATAAATATTTCTTTTTTATAAAACTGTTATTCTTACAATTAAAATAAATAAAATGTTAGATAAAAATATTAATGAGCAATTTACATAATATTAACGTGCAATCTAACGGTCGTTAACGTGCAATTTACAAAACAATAGTGTGCAAGTATTTAAGTTTTTATAAATTATAAATTTAACCAATGTATTGAATTGTAATAAGTTAACAGTGGGGCGGTTTTCTAGCCATTTTTTGAAGTAAAAAATGAAATATGGCCACTTTTTGTAAAAAAAATGAAATTTAGCCATTTTGGCACTTAAAAGTACAATTATACCCTTACTTATTATTTACCTACCAAAGATATTAAAATAAAAAACAAATAAAAAAAAAATCTGAAAAAGTGGAAAAAAATCACGCTTTTTCCTCTCTTCCTCCTCCCTTCTTTCTCTCTTCCTTCTCTCCTCTTCTTTCTGTTCGCGTCGCGTCCTCTGTAAAAAAAAAAAAAAAAAAAA
>CACSLK010027831.1:11060700-11076482 GCA_902706635.1 Striga hermonthica
ATTTAAGATCACTGCTTTCAAGGTATGTTCCATGATCACCATCTCTATGCGCAACATACCTTATAACATATGTGATCTATGGATTTTATCTTAAGTGCAATTATATGATAAATGCTTACTCTTAAGATAAAGTAATGCCTTTTAATCAATATAATTCCAATAGATTGTATTTACAAGTAGAATACGTCCAATCAGATTGGAACGCCGGGTATACTACTCTAACAGTAGGGTGCGCAAATAGCTGCCATTATACGTTCTGCGTATATGTGTGCATTTCGAGGTGTATTTAAGCAAGGCGATATATATGCACTCAGAGGTTTTTAATAATTTATAATTTTTTGCCAATGACGATTTTATGTTTACTTTATAAATGTCATACGTGTTATAACAACTTATTAATAAATGACCTTTTAATTTTTTAAATTTTTCCAAAACATGTACTAGCCCGTGCATTGCACGGGTTACATACTAGTATATATTTACTACCTAAAGAATTGTCACACATATAATAGAAAAGTTGTCCAATTAAAAATTGTTCAGTTTGAAAATATATAACAAGTTGTCACACATTCAATTAAAATTGTTCGGCTTGAAATAATTAGCTCAAAGTAATGTCTAATCACTAATGTTTTATATTTTATATCTACTATATATAATCTCTCTCATAAAATTAGTGTTATGTAATATTTAATATTTTATATTATTCATACATATTTTGTAGATATACACCAATTCATTTGTCCAATTGTTGTATAAATTATCATATTATAAATAAATCCATCTTAGACTTCCATTTAAGTTCAAGCGGCACCAGTTCCTTCTGATTTTGGGGTTCCATTTAACAGCCTTGGTCAGTCTTTTCGTATAAAAAAGATAGAAATATTAGTTAATATTATATAGCTAATCAAGTATAATCGATATTAAACTAACAACTCATTGTCTGACTGCCTAAGTAAATTATTATATTATAAAAAGATTCATCTTAGGATTTCATTTAAGTTCTAGAGCACCAGTTACTTCTAATCTTAGGGTTTTATTTAAGATCATAGTCAGTCTTTATGTGCATTTGCATATTATTAAAGAAATCGGTTCTTAGCAACGACCGATTATATGTTGTTATTTTTACGTGTAAGTAATAGATAAGAGATGTGCGTTGGCATGTTCTTAAAAAAAATCTTTTTTTGATCATGACCAATTGTATGTTGTTACGCATGTAAGTAATAGGTCAAGAAGAGTCAAGGTCAACATTTATTGTACGGTGGCATGTTAAGTAATAGATTAAGAAGAGTCAAGGTCAACATTTATTGTACGTTGGCATGTTCTTAAAGAAATCGATTTTTAGTCACAGACAATTATGTTGTTTGTTTCGCGTGTAAGTAATAGAAAAATGTTGAAAATATTAGTTTATGGGGACGACGAGTTGCTCAGTTATTGAACAAATAATGTTGTGTACAAGAAAGCATGAGGAACATTTTATGGTTTGATAATTTTCCTACGAATTACACTCTTTTATTTATTAATACATTTTAATTTTTAATATTCTCCAAAGTAAATATAACCCATGCATCGCACGGGTTACATACTAGTATATATAACGACGCACTTAAAAACTTCGTATAATAAAATTTACCTACAGACACATCGTCTGTCACAGATAAAACATGATATCAAATTAGCAAAGGAACTCAAAATATTTTTACATGTGTAGGTAAAATATTTCGTTGCACTTATATATAGAATAAGATGAGAAAAGAAATAAAAATATATCTAAATCATTGGATTCATCAAATCAACGGTCATGATTAAGTCAAACGTTGGTCAATCATTAATGGTAGTATGATAAATTAACATATACATTGTAGTCAAATGTATATATTTATCAATTATTAAGGGTATTTCAGTCATTATAAACCAATCCAACTCATAAAGTGGGACCCACCACAAATCACCAACCCTAAGTCCTCTATCTCACACATTGAGGACGACCACTTCGAATACATCAGAGCCTACCGTCGCCGATACCACAACCCGTCGTCCCCATCATCTCTAGCAGTTCAGTTCTCGCCTCCATTTCCCTCAATCGCCATCACCGGCACTCCGTCGAGATAGCTCATCGTCGGTGATCCATTGACAAAGCTCGTCGGCGTCGACGACGGCAACTGCACAGAGATGGGAGAAGACAGCTGAGACGAAGACGTCATAGGGTGGCTGACGTCGCGTACACATCGTCGAGTGGCTGACGGCGGACTCAGGTGTTGGATCTGTGAGGATCTCATTATATATAAATCACGAACTCAATAGCAAACGTAAACCTATGCGCTACGTAAAGGTTTGACGTAGAAAACTTACGGCTTAAAACTTATGGCGATCTGGCTGATCCTGATTGGATTGACCAAGATGAGCACACGAACATGATGGGATCACGAACGGGTTGATCGTGTCGCGGGGCTGGGTCGCGAGTCACGTGAGGCATCGCTGGCTGGTCGGGTGGCACATGCGGCTCATGGCTGGCGCGTCGCGGCTGTCGGTGTCGTTCGGCTGGGTCGAGGAGGCTGGGGTCGGCGGTCCTCGGCCTTCGGGTCGTGGATCGTCAGCTCGGTTTAATCTCTGGGGTTGATAAATATATGTATCTCAGTTATCACGGGATCTTCTACTGTATATATCTCAAAACACCTCTTCAACTTGTAGCAGTGGAGCAATAAGAAGAAGATAAAACTCGAATAAGAACTGAGAGAGAGAGAGAGAGAGAGAAGGGAGAGGCGCGCGTATGTGGCGTGTGGAATTATATGTCCAACATAAGCTAGCGCTCGTTCATCACATTATTATTATGCCGGAATTTAATCCACCTGCAGGGTTTAGCATAATAATCCTTCATAAACTCACTCCAGGGACATCATCAAACTAAAAGTACATGGCAAACGTAAATATCCTAATAGCACATCATACATGCAACAATATTACCCAAGACACTGGGACTATTAATCCAGTTAACTGAACCACACCCATGTGAATCAAAATAATATATATACTGCATATATATGTCTATTAAATATCTTACGGGTTAAAAGAATGCATTAATTAACTGAGGCCTAGTTCGTTTACGACGATCAGTATAAAACGAACTTCTCTCTGGGATCTTGTTCAATACGTAAAGGTACTAGTGCAACTAATCAGTCAAGACAAATTGTATCGTTGACACTATAACTGTTTGGATGAGGTGTTTATTTCCATCTAGGTTGTGAACCAAAATTCTTGTTTCGCAAGTAACTGATAGAATGATCTTCGGTTCGCCCGATGACGACCAACACTATCTATATGCAAAAAAACAGAACATAAAACTTGTTAAATCTAACATGTTTCTCATTCATAAAGGGTAAAAGTGTAATATCATCCAAAGCCAAACTTTCAGTTTATAACACTAACAATCTCTCACTTATACTTATAGCTTTCACTATTACAAGTATAGTCCTATGAATCCGTTATTCTAAAAGACCTATGTCGATCCTTTCGCCATACACCTGACTCACATTCCCTCCACGTGTTTGACGAAGACCTTCCTCGACAAACTCTTTGTGAAAGAATCAGTTAGGTTGTCCTCTGATACAGTCTTGGCAACATCAACGTCTCCTCTACCAACTATATCTCTTATGAGAAGCTATTTGCGCTCTATGTGTTTGCTTTCTCCATGGGCTCGTGGTTCCCTTGAGTTTGCTACTGCTCCACTATTATCACAGTACACGGTGATATTTCGTGGCAAACTCGGAATCACCTTTAAGTCGACTAAGATGTTTCTGAGCCAAACTGCCTCTTTCGCTGCCTCTGAGACTTCTATGTACTCGGCTTCTACTGTAGAGTCTGCCACGCATTTCTTCTTAGCACTCCTCCATGAAATGGCTCCACTTCATAAGGTAAACACATAACCTGAGGTTGACTTACTCTCGTCCCTATCCGACTGGAAATCGGAATCACTGTAACCCAGAGGTAACAAGCTGTTTGCACGGTAAACTAACAATTACTCCTTAGTCTTTCTCAGGTACTTGAGTATATGCTTCACCGCAGGCCAATGTTCCCTTCCCGAATTACTTTGATATCTAACTACCATGCCAACGGCGTAGCTAATATCCGACCTAGTGTACAACATAGCATACAGAAGCATAAAGAACTGTCTTCATGTCCTCTATCTCTTGATACGTCTTAGGAGACATCTTCTTAGACAGAGGTATTTCATGTCTCAAATGTAACATATCTTTCTTGAAATCCTGCATGCTGAATCTAACAAAGACAATATCTATGTATGAAGACTAGATAAGCACAACATTCTCTTCTTACGGTCACGAATGACCCTAATACCAAGAATGTGTCTTGCTTTTCTTAAGTCCTTCATATTAAACTGCTTAGATAACCACACCTTTACGTCTGACAACTCCTTCTTATTGTTTCCAATAAGAAGTATGTAATATACGTAAAGTACAAGAAACACCACCACGCTCCCACTGATTTTCTTGTACACACAGTGCTTATACGGATATTGAGTGAACCCGTACGGCAGGATCACCTCATTAAACCAGATGTTCCATGATTTCGAAGCTTGCTTCAGTCTATAAATAGACCGATTTAGCTTACACACTAGATGTTCACGTCCCTTAGCATTGAATCCCTCTGGTTGCTGCATATAGATGTCCTCCTGAAGGTTCCCGTTAAGGAAAGTCGTCTTGACATCCATATGACATTCCTCATAATCCATATGAGCAGCTACAGCCAAAAGAATCTGAATGGACTTAAGCATACCTACTGGCGAGAAGGTATCATCATAGTCTACACCTTCAATTTGGGTATAACCTTTCGCAACAAGCCTTGCTTTGAAGCTTTGCACCTTTCCATCTGATCCTCTCTTTCTCTTATAGATCCACTTACATCCGATGGGTCATACCCCTTGGGTGGTTCTACAAGATCCCTGACCTGATTAGAGTCCATTGACCCCATTTCAGCATTCATTGCAACATTCCCTGAATTGGCATCCTTGTCTTGAAGTGCCTCATTGTAGGTCCTTGGGTCCGATTCTAGGTTTTCTGAAATTGAGCCCGAAGAATCTCCAAGACCTATACATCGGTCGGGTAAATGAGAAACCCTCCCACTACGACGAGGAACTGTCTGCACTGGTAGACTATCAGTGTGCCGTGTTGCAGTATTATGTGATGTATCTAATTGTGCACTAGGTGGGAAACTATTGTCTTCACCCCTCAACTCCTCTAAGACTAGTCTACTCGTGGGCTTGTGATTCATAGTATAGTCTTCTTCCAAGAATCTAACGTTCGTGCTAACGATCACTTTTTGATCATCGGGACTATAAAATATTCCACCTTTCATTTCTTTGGGATAGCCCACAAAAACTTGTGCTTCTGAACGCTTTTCCAATTTGCCAGCCTCCTGCACCAAAACGTGTTCAGGGCTACCCCATACTCGAATATGTGAAAACCAGGCTTTTGCCCTTTCCAGAGTTCACAAGGAGTAGTCTCTACTGAATTCGATTGAACCAAGTTCAGAATATACGATGTTATTTCCAGCACCATACCCCAAAACGAATCTAGTAATTTCAAATAACTCATCATCTACTTGGCGTGCCGGGTGTAGTTAGTTGGAATTTAATCACAGCTTTCGATAAGTATGTCCTCAACTCTCCAAAGAGGTATTCACCACCTCGAACTGATCGAAGCGACTTGATACTTTTACCTTGAAGCTTCTCCACAGCTGCCCGATACTCCTTGAATTTCTCAAAGCATTCGGACTTGCGGTGCAACAGATAAATGTACCCAAATCTTGAGTAATCATCAATGAAAGAGACAAAGTACTCAAAACCTCCTCTAGCTTGGATCGACATAGGACCACACAAATCAGAATGAATCAATCATAGCACTTTTTGATTCTTATACCCCTTTGCCGTAAACGGCCTCTTGGTTATCTTACCTTCCAGGCATGATTTGCAAGTTGGATAGTGATCTTCTAATGGACCGAGATGTCCATTAGATACCAACTTTTGAATCCTCCTAAGGTTGATGTGTCCAAGTCTAAGGTGCTAAAGATATGCTTAATTCATCTGCGAAGATTCCTTCCTCTTATTAGATTTAGTCATGACATTATTCAATTCAATTTGTTGAAGTGTGTGAGAGTTTGGTTTAAGAACATATAAATTGCCAACTAATGAACACAACAAATCAAACGATTTCCATAATGAATAATAACCATGTTATCAAACGTAAACGGAAAACCATCCGAAACAAGTTTAGAAACTGAAACAAGATTCTTTCTAAAACTAGGAAAAAAGGCAATGTCTTAAAACCAAACTACTACTACTTAACGTCTCCTACTGCAACAGCTGCCACTTTCATAGCATCGTCCATGTAGACTGTGATCTTTCTCTTCTTAAGCTGTCTGGAGTCCTGGAATCCCTGCAAAGAATTTCATACATGATCAGTGGCTCCAGTATCTACACACCTGGTCCTGCCTAGGCCAATTTTTAGAACAGTGATAATTACCCAAATTACCTCCCCATGTTTAAGATATAATGTTCATTAATTAATTCTATTACTGATAATCAATAATTAATTAATTTATTATTATTTCACGGAATCTAGCGCTCGTTCATCACATTATTACTATGCCGGAATTTAATCCACCTGCAGGGTTTAGCATAACAACCCTTCATGAACTCACTCCGGCGACATCATCAAACTAAACGTACATGGTGACCGTAGATATCATAATAGCACATCATACATGCAACAGTATTACCAAAGACAGTGGGACTATTAATCCAATTCACTGAACCTCACCCATGTGAATCAAAATAATATATGCTGCATATATATGTCTATTTAATATCTTACAGATTAAGAGAACGTAGTAATTAACCGGGGACTAGTTCGTTTAAGACGATTAGTATAAAACGAACTTCTCCTCTCTGGGATCATGTTCAATACATAAATGTACTAGTGCAACTAATCAGTCAAGACAAACAGTGCCTTTGACACTACAACCGTTCGGATGTGGTGTTCATTTCCATCTAGGTTGTGAACCAAAATCTTGTTTCGCATGTAACAGATAGAATGATCTTCGGTTCGCCCGACCCGACCCACACTATCTAATTGCAAAACAACAGAACATAGAACTTGTTTAATCTAACATGTTTCTCATTCATAAAGGGTAAAAGTGTAATATCATCCAAAGCCAAGTTTTTAGTATATAACACTAACACCAGGCAGTGTCGGGTGGCTGACGTCAGGATTCAGGCGGTGTCGGGTGGCTGACTGCAGATGCGGGCTGCGGGAGACGTGGTGGCTGAATAGTGTCTGTGCGTGAGAGAATTGAAGAGATTATGGATTTCGATTTTTTTTTTCTTTTTTTCGTACATGGGGGCTTAGTTTTGGAAATTAGTCAAATAACAAGGACTTTGTAGCAATTTAGTCGATATAATCAGAATTTTTTATATATTATACTAATGTACATTCGTGCAATCACTAATATGCAATCCAATAGTTATTTCGACCAGTTAAACAATTTAACCAAACTGACCGAATTAAGTTATATAATCATAATTTTTTTTATATATTATATCTTGCGTCCACATACTTTAAGTCTTTATAGGTCTCTTATGTGAGTCCTCAATAGGTATTTCACATGAGTCCTCCATAGGTCCCAAATATGTATCTTTAATCGGTCCGTCATTTATGTCTCTAATAAGTCCCTCGCTTAATCTTCAGTAGATACCTCACTTTTATCTCCAATAGGTTCCTCGCTTAATCTCCAGTAGATACCTCACTTTTATCTTCAGTAGGTCCCTCACTTAATCTCGAATAACCAAGAGCAATATATAAGAGAAAAAAAAAATCGTGAGAAAAATTGTGAGGATTGGGAAATCCGATAAGTCGACCACCCCGACGGATCGAAATAGATGCAAGGTCATACAATAGCAATCGCAGTTTAATATATTTTGCTATCCCGGTGAAATTATATACAACCCCTTAACCTCTTTCACCGGCGATCAACCACCACCAAAGGACCGAGGCACAGCGAACCGCAACACCTAGCGATACCCAGCAAGCAGCTAGATGACTCGTGATGCACCAGGCCCGACTGCGTGATGCAGCAGTCTCCCGCCCGACCCATGCACGCGATGCAATTATCCTTGCGATGCGACCATACGACGTCGTGCGACTTCTGCAATGTTCCTCGGCGATAGACAAGTAGCCTGATGGGACAGACGATCTTCATCAACGAAAATCTGCAGCATCTCAAAGTTGGCAGTTTTGGAAACATAATTCCTCGAATCCTATTCATAAATTCCACTGCGATAGGATTAAAACTTGTTAAGTTATTAGATGCATACATGAACCGACGTTCTTCACCGAACTAACAGTAATATTTGTGATACCAACAATAGGGGTCACCTCTCTGGGCATGTATCCTTTCCTTCTCGGAATGGGGTTAGGCCCAGTGAGGGTGTCCACTTCACCTCGCTTTTCGAGTACCTTGAACATGTCTCTTTGAGACACCGTGTCTGGGGCATACTAGTAGTACTGGAAACCCAACTTAGGCCGACCATCCGACCTCCCTTCTTTATTTGGCGACCTTTTATCATTAGTTTTTGAGCCTTCTTTGGTTTTTCTCTATCATTCTGCAGATTATATGCCTCAGCTTCCTCCATATTGATGTAGTTGGTGCACCTTTCACGTTGCTCATCAAAGGATCTGACATGTCTCTTGGCGAGCAAGTTACGACATGGATCTAGATGGAGTCCTCGAGTAGACCTCTGACTCGTATTTCTTCTTATGCGGAAGCAACCTATACATACTCCTTTGTGTAGCGGGCGACATAGTCTCCAAGGGACTCTATTTTACTTTATTTTATTATTTTTGGTTGTATACTTATCAAATTCCAGATAGGTCTTTTCCTGCTTATATATAGGGTAGTTGCCTTGGTGCACAAGAGAGTCCATGTTAGGAAAGAGATCTAACTGGATCACACTTCCTAACTTACCATGTCTCTTCTTAGGCAAGTGTCCTTGAGCAAGTGATTCTTTCTCCTTTACTATACAACTCTTAGGTCCTTAGGCCGTAACCCTGACCTCCTAGCCTACCTGCTATGACTTACCCGAGGCCGACCTGACTTTATCCTGAGGTCTAACCTGTCCTCTAGTCGTACGACCTTGATACCTCAAGGTCGGCTTTATTGTCAAGCTCCTGAAGGTTGGCACCTTCAGGTTGGTCAGTATCTTGAGCTTGAGTCCAAGCTCCTTGACTTGATAGCTTGTTTCTGATCATACTAGAGCTCCCGTAGACTGGCCTAGCCGAGCTACCTGCTCAAGTCGGTCTGTCGAGCTTCTAAGTAATAAATCAAAATTTTTCAAGACAACCTGAGTTTTGGTGAATCGGTGATATGTGTTCTATGACAATTTAAACATGCAGTTAAATTGTTATTTCAATTAAAATTGTTCACTTTAATAAAAAAAATTCTAGTTTTATGTCTCATTGCATAGTCGATGCTTGTGGTTTCTACTTATAAATTCTTAAATATAATTAAACTTGTTTTTTTTAATCCGCATTAAAAATATTTTCACAACATTTTCAAGCAACTACATGTCTACAGCACGCCTATTATACAAGATCATAATCATATATACATATATATTTATATATATATATATATGGAGGCTTCAAAACTGCCGTCATACATTTTCGTGTATGTTCATTTTGTCTTGTTCGAAAAAAAAAGCATCTTTTTAAGGTGTGGTTTATTCGGTTTAGAAAATATCTTGGTTTGTTCAAGGCATTTGGAATCCAATGTTTGACATTCTATTGATTTTGGGAATAAATAGTCAATTTCTTTATAATGAAAAACGATTTAACATAATTACACCGCAGATTTATATTAATAAATATTTTAATAAAGTATATATAGGTGTTATTACTATTCTAGGTTGAGCTAGTTTTCAGGCGAGTTTGCTAGCACTAATAAAACATAAAAGAAAGTGTTTTTATCGTTTAGTGGAAACGAATTCCAATTTCCACTGCATATCTCAGCCAGTTATTAATTTCTCATTTTAATTAATACAAAAAAAAATAATATATTAATTTGTCAAAAATATCATAAAATTTACACTAACCATGAGGAGGATTGACGTCTGCCGTAGTCGAAACATTTTCGTTATGAAAAATGCTACAAGTACATTACTAAATTTACATAGAAGTATATATAACACTCACATTGAGTGAAGTCCACTTGATTTTTTAATTTTTGGTCAATCCCACTCAATGTGAGTGTTATTTAAATCCCCATATTCAATATTATGTACATATAACATTTCTCTTTCATTATTATTGTTTGGGAGTCATTCCAAAACCATTCGACGTCGGTTTCAGGTGAGTGACACAATGCTAGAACTGCCTCGTCAAGGCGGCAGTTCACAAAAATTTGAACCCCAAAATCATTTTTTTCGACTTAATTTTTCGTCTGATGTTGCCCTAAATGTAGATTCGATTTTCGTTCTAAGTTGTCATAAATCCGAATTCATTGTTTTCTATTTAGGGGAAATTCTAGCGTCGACTAACATTTATTTCTATCGGAAATCCACATTAAGCTTCATCTCGTTGAAGCAAATGACATTCGATATTCATTGTATGATGGCTATTCCAGTGCCGCCCAACTATTCATGGAACTAACATTGTATTCATCTCGTCGAGGTTGTCATACGCACCAATATTTAGTCAAATTGGAGTTAGTTTGCTCACTCAGTTTTCTATCCAATGTTTTTGTGTACGATCTCATCTTGCTGGCATAGTTAGCCCGTGATGTGTAAAAGTAATTATATGTATATTTTTTTATATCTTTTTAAAATTAGTCTATTAAATTTACGTGCAATTCTACATGTGCAATTATAGTTGACGACATTAGTTTGCAACATTTGTCAAATTTTTAATTGAGCAAAATCATACATTTATTTGCATTTCAATCATCTACGTTATGCCACGTCATGTTGGTTGTCCTGCAATATTGTATACAAGTACATTTTTCTTACACTTAATGTCTACCAAATCAACATACATTTTATGGAGATAAGCGAACTTGATGTACCGAAAATAAATTTTACCATAAGCCAACTCCGGTTTTCGGTTTTGTTTAGTTTGGTGTAGTACGATTCTGCACTGAACTGCACCAAATTGGATAAATACATTCAAAATTCGAGACAAAATAAAAAATTGAGTTGAACTGCACATTTCGTTATTGTTTGATTCGATTATTTTTTCACTTTTTATTTTTTTGGTACAAAGAGAGGAGGCTAAAGCCTCAGACCATTAGGCAGATATGTTTCGCGGGTAAGCAGCGCCAATGAGATCATGCTGTAACCACGGTTAACTACTGATGGTGGGTCTAATATCTGTTGACATCAACTAAGGCAGTGATGAGCTAGAGTCGCCAAACAGTCGACTGCAAAATTAACTTCTCTATAACAATGAACGACATTACTCTCCCAGTCCCGGTTAAGCAAGCCCCGGATGGCACGAACCAAGCTACCATTTTAGTGCTAAAAAATATCGGTTCTTTATTATCTTTTTAACTTGCGGTGAAGTTTCAATTTTTTCTTTTTTTTTTTTTTTCGTTTCCGTGCGATTTTATATCGCGCGATAGTCAATTGTTGTCATAATCAAGTTTTTCTTTTTTTTTAAACAAATACAAATGTGGATGCATGTATGAGCGTCTTGTGATCCAACAATAAAAATAAAAATAAAAAAAATCATGGAATATGGACGGATAAGATTTTTTTTTTTTTTTTTACCGTTTTAAATCTATATTGGACTCTACACATTTTAATATCTGGTTTGTCATCATAACTTCATATAAAATTTATGGCGTACGTGTTAGATCGCCACTTATATAAACACTAATATCCGTTGTTCAAACACCCACCACATCTACTTTGATCACACACAAAATGGGTTTGAATTTGAATTTCGCTGTTGTTGTTTTCGTGGGAACTTCAGTTGTGTCGATTGCCATGGGTACAAACATATGGCCGTGGGGCGGCATCGGCACTGGGTCCTGGTGCCCGTGTGCGGCCACCGGAAAAGACGCAGATCCCAGTGCACGAACAATCGTGGTTGGTGGGACGGACAACTGGAATTATGGGGTCAATTACACGGACTGGCTTATCAAAAACGGGCCCTTCTATATTGGTGACACCTTGGGTACGTCTTCAAATATTCATTCATAACATTCATTCATTCTTTTTTCGAAATCATATATAAAGTTTGAATTTGATGCAGTGTTCAGCTACACTACGCACCACAGCGTGTATCTGATGAAAGATTGGGGGAGCTTCATAAACTGTAGCATGGAGGGATCGATTTTGATTGGGAGCACGACTGCCGGTGCCGGTGCCGGATTCAAAGTGACGCTGGAGCCCGCGCCCTTTTGGCAGCCCTATCTGTTTGTCTGCGGCGAGAAAAATGGCATCCACTGCAGCGCTGGACAGATGAAGTTCCCTGTCTGGCCCTTGCCACGTTTCCGCAAGCAGTGACCGACTTCCAATCCAACACACAATAAACCATAAATTGAATAATCACGTCATGAAATCGTGTTTTTTTTTTTTTTTTTTTTTGGTACTTTGTAGAAATGAGAACAGAGACTCTGTTTGTACTCCTTCTTATTTAAATGATAAGTTAAATGTGCTTTTGATATCATCAAATCAACCGGCCCCATATATGTACGTACATTGTTTTCTTGCAAGCGATTCGTAGACATAGATTTTTTCATATGCATTTCAGACATTGTTACATGTATATGTGTAAAGGATCTTATTGTCTAAAGGTAAATGCAGAAACACATTTTCAACCTCTAATTACTAATGTATACAGTCAGAAAACTCGAATTTTTAAGCATCCATAAGCTTTCCCTCGTGTAGTTGGCCCGGAGGTAACTTTCCTTGTAAGAAGGATGAGAAGAAGGCTAGCGCCTGTTGAGGCTTGTAACTTGGTACAAAATGCCCAGCTCCTTTTATGGTCACAAATGTCACATTCTTATACCCAACTACATATCCTCCAACCTTTCATAAATTGTAATATATAAAGGGGTTACTATTAATTCCATCATATATATCTTTATTTAAACGAAATAAAGCCAACAAAAAATAAACGTGATATTTTTTTTTTTTTTTTTGGTGTGTGTTGGTTACCTCGCCTTTGTAGTACCATGGATACCATGGGACAGTGATTGGTGCTCCGAGTTTCGGCATAGAATACTTAGTTGTTTGAACGGGTACTATACCATCTGTGTCTCCACTGCAAGTCCAGTTTTACAGTATGATCTTATTTATTCTAAACTAACATTGTAAAACTTAGAAACAAAATTTAAAAAACTACAAACTCTGCTGTTACGTTGTTTGGCTAGACGGTCATATTTTGTTAATAAAATTATGTACTTATACTATAGTGTTACAGTTTTATACAAAAAATTGGTTTTGAAAATATGGCATTTGAATATAAAATTATATAAATCTGCTAAAAATCGATGATTGTACATTAAGCAGCGTCACACCAGCATTACTTAAAAATATGGTTTTTTTACCATGGTTAAATATGAATTCTCACCTATAGATCCAAACGCGAAGACCGGTAGTCATCAACTTCCTAATCAGAGGTAATACCGTGTTTGGACTATCCTGCCACTGTAAATCGTTGCTGCATATATTGCCATACAGAATATATTCCAATTAAGAAGATAATTCGTAATTTCTGGCTGGAGAAAGGCAGGAAAATGTGATGAGTTAACAATCCAATTTTCGGGAAAAAAAAATTTGTACCGAGGAAAAATGTAGTTTTATTAATATATCCGACCCATGGTTTAGTAGTTAACTTATATACGGTGTTATTATTACCTGCAGCCGGACCATTGTGTAGGAGTCCCTGTACCAGTAACATGAAGTGCCTTTTGCACTTGTGGAGTATTTAAGTATGCCTCGACATATTCGTCTGAGCATGGATCAAATCCACATTTCTGTTGTATCGAAAATACATTATTGCAGTACTGTCTATTGATTATTTGTTGTATTTTCGAATGTAAGTTTATATATGTTAATAATATAATACATACTTGATCAGAATTTGAAGAGGGATTGCACAATGGTGCATATACATCGTAAATGTATACGCCTGCTGTCAGGCGGTCTGCTTCGCTAGTGTACTTGCTACAGGTTGATGATGGTGATGAGAAATTGCAGTTTTTGACTATCCCTCTATGAATTTCATCGGATATGAGAGCACTTGCCCAGAAATGTTCGTACTCGCCTTTCAACTGATCTATGTAGTCTGTGTAGGCATTGCCAATCTGGATATGTCACGATTCTTGGGTATGTTAATTATACGACAAGTCAAAAAAAAAAATGAGTATATAATAGCTTCTGGTTGCAGAAAATGTATCAACGGTTAACTTCGTATAATACAAATGATCCTTATGAAATTCATGTTTATTTTACAAATTAACTCTTAAACAGGGCACTATTTGCAAAGGGAAGCATGAGCTGAAGGTTTTATTTGCAAAGATAAATATATTAACTCACAGCGATTCCTTTCAGGTTGATGGCGGTATGTTGTGAAGAGTTTACATTTTTTTTCAGTACTAAATCAGCAAGCTGAGGCACGTAATGGCCGGCGTAGCTCTCTCCGGTTATGTAAAAGTCCCTTTTTTTGTACTCTGGAAATCTTTCGAGCCAGTTAACCAAGAAGATGTAAGAATCAGCAGCAGTTTTTCTGTCTCCCGTAATGTAATCAGACGAAGTGTTTGAGTAAGAAAATCCGACTCCGGCAGGGGATTCAAGGAAGATTATGTTCGCAACTGTAGTTAAAGCAATAAAAAAAAAAATCAGAACAATTAATTCGAAGTTGGTTATTTTAGAGATAAGTGATGGTCACCATTGTTCCATGCATGTTTGTTGTACCACAATGTTTCCCCATTAGGATTCACGCGAAAAGGTCCGAGTTCGGTCATTGCTCCATTTCCAAATGACGAGCAGCCAGGGCCTGCAGCGTCTTGTTACTATTTACTAGCTAACGGATAATTATTTATTTATGTATGATACCTCAAGTAAAATTAATGAATTATTTTACGTAACCTCCATTGAGCCACAAGACGAGAGGCTTATCAGTCGAGTTCTTGGCCTCGACAAAATAGTAAAACAAGGCTCGTCCAGCCTTGGCATCAACCGTCACGTACCCAGAATACTGATCAAAGTCAACCGGCGGCTGACCTGGCAGCATCTTGATCTTGTCCGCCATTTTCAGCCCGTCCTGACGTTGTAAGTAGACATCGGGCATGATGTCATCATCCTCAGCCACGTCATCAGCTGAAGCTTTTGTAAAGCGCCGTGCCTTGATGAATTTCGCCAGGTGGTGGCCCTCATTGCTATGGACGGGTGGTCCGAGAGACGATAGGGTGAGAAAGAGAATAATTACTGTAGTGCCCCTCATGTTGTTTCTGTTATTAGAGGTTGTTTTGAGTGTGGAATTTTATATAAGGTGCTGGGGACAGTGTTATTTGGTTTGAATAATTGATGAGTTATTATCATAGTTGGTTGGTGTATCACATAATGGCAATGTTCTTTTAGAATTGTAGGTAATTGCTTGTGTTAGAGAGTACCAATAGTGGAGAGACCCGCGTGTGATACAATACAAGAAAACTTCTTTCTTCCAGATAATACTTCCTAGTGTGTAAAGTTATTATGATTTTTTTTTTTT
>CACSLK010027831.1:11076494-11092035 GCA_902706635.1 Striga hermonthica
TTTTTTTTTTTTTCGGTACAAAGAAGGAAGCCGAGGCCCAAACTATTAGACTAGACTAGAACTCGTCGCGGGTGGCAGACCCCAATAATGTCGTACTCCAGCCACGAACTCATCCCATCGGGGGAAGATCACAACGATGTATGCCCAACGAGGAAGATGACGCCAAGGATGCCATATGATCAACCGCAAAGTTGGCTTCCCTATGCACATGTTGGATTCGAATACTCCACTCTATCTGAACCAGGCTTCGAATAGCTCGAACAAGGGTGTCATGAGCACCAAAGTTCTCTCCGGACCCCAGTATCATCTTCACAACACATTGGCTATCGACCTCTGCAATAACCTGTCGGAATCCCAAGTCCCACACCAGCATTAGCCCTTGAAAAAGCCCCCAAAGTTCGGCGCCCGTTATGGTACTGCAACCAATATTCATAGTGAACCTTGCTATCCAACCTCCCAGTTCGTTTCTAACCAAACCGCCCGCACTACTAAACCCGTGTTGTTGTTAAAAGCACCATCAGTAGAGCTATTGTTGTTAACAAAGTGTGTGGTTTAAGAAATGATAAAAAGGTATTTCATATTGTTAATGTTTGATAAACACTTGTTCAAAAGTATTTATATATAAATATAACTAATGCAACACTGTGTATTAGACGCGCGCTTGTTAAAAAATTATTCTTAAATTTGGAAATTAATGAGAAAATAATTGCTTGTTAAAAAGAAAACTATTCTTAAATTTGGAAACTAATGAGAAAAATTATTATAAATTTTATTTACTTTTTATAAAAAAATATATATTATTATATATTTGAGAATGACACTTGTTATTTGTGCGACACGTGTTATATTATAGTAATTTTTGTAACTTATATCATATAACTACTTGAAATATAAATATATTAATTGATAAATAATTTTATTTTTCTAATTAATACTAAAAATAATTTTAATATTTTTATAAAGATAAATATAATCTAGTTTCCTTTTATACATACAATGGGGATGGTAAATCAAAACTCATCAAGAGATGATAATTTGATATATTATATACGTAAAATTGATAAAAAAATACAAAAGTTATTAAATTTTAAAATACATTTACAATTCAATAGTTATAATAAGAAATGATATTGAAATTCAATTAATACATTTAATATTGTCATAAATAATCAACATATTTATGGATAATCTGGACCTAATTATTTTTGGATTTCAAGTAAATAAAAATCTTTTCAAGCCTAATAAAGAAGAATGTAATTTTGCCATATAGGATCCCAAAACATGCGAGTCTGCCACTTAGGCTCAACGTGTTCTGAATTAATATATAATGGAGATGGAGATTTACCCCAATGAAAATGGAATACTTGGATCGTTCATACTTTGTGTAAGTTCTTCGTTCCACTTGGGATTCACATTTTTTTTCACCACGCGAGTCTTTAATTTGATGACCCACCACCAGAAAAGTCCACCGGCTGCCAGCGCCCGCTAGTGGTGGCTGGTTGGCATGGCCCACCTGCTGGTTTGCAAGCTTACTCCGGTCATGCCAAAAGTATTCTAATCAAGCAAACTGCAAGGGTAGTTCTTGCAAGCATCCCTACCCTTGCAATCCAAGTACAGTACCTAACATCCCCCACCTGACTCGTAAGAATGAGGGGAAAAGGAAGAAGCGGAAGCACTTCATCAATAATTCATTTCCTGGTTTTCTTCATCAGGTGAGTGGAACAAGATTGCCGAGCAAGTCATACTCAAAAATAAATAAAAAAAGTACATGTTAACAGTCTCCATATCGTGTAATGCAACACAAACATTTGAGTAACAGTCTAATACTGCTCAGTCTAAGCCAAACTTGAACATGTTGAAACCTAAAAAGAATAGATAAATAGCAGTTCTGGAGCCATTCTAGCAAATATCTTTAATGTCAAAATGGAGACTTGGCCCCACACCCAAAAAAAAAAAAAAAAGAAAAAAGAATGCTAGTCTCATACAGTTACCACATCAATCCCACCAGACTTCAGAATTTTGAGTTCATTCAGCAATAAAAACACAGACGAGCTTATCCGCAGGAAGCTCAAGGGATTATTAGCTTACTGGTTGCTGGTGGTTGTTGATGTTGCCGTTTGAAGATGCGCCATAGGCTGCACCAGCATATCCGTATCCATTGTAATTTTGCCGCCCATACTGAGCCCCGTTCCACTGATATTATGGTTTACAAACAATACAGAATATATAAGAAAATATAATTAGACTTTTTTTTTTTTGAAAATGGAGGGGGACGTAGATTGTATAGAGGTCACTAATTCTTTCCAACTTTGGGGGACTATCATCAAAACTGAAAATGAAAAATTCGGTTCATCTTATGAATACCGTTCCAAAGGTTTCAAACTCTTCGCAAAGAACCCTCGGGGGAAATAGTTTGTGAGATATTAATAGCATTGGAAAAATATTAATGATATTGGTAATACTTTGTAATTTGGCTACATACATGCAATGATAAATTTTGCAATTATTCATATCTAAGATATTATAGTATTGCACAAACCAGAATGAAATTGACGTAGAATACTTCCCAAACAGAAGCCATTTAAGGGGAAAAAAAAGGTATACCGGCTTGTTGCCAAGGCTTCGACCCCAAGAAAGGCGAACAGTCTGTTTGCCAATAACTGATCCATTTAATCTCTGAATTGCTTCCTCTGCACTGCTTCTGTTATAGACCAAAAATCGAAGTACCATCTACGGTTACTCGAACTTGGACATTAAAATACTGATGAAAAGTTTAAATATATCGCAGCAGAATCCTACATCACATAGCAATGCTTATATTAAATGCTCATTTGTCCTTGACACTCTGCATATAAATTGTATTCACCTATACTTGCTAATATATTGGCAGACATATGAGCACTACTCTGAAGGACCGCAAATTTTATTTTACATTGGCTGAAGACTGAAGCACTTTTCTCCTCTTTAAATAACTCGCATTTTTCATGAGGGAGAATCAGAAGGCACTGCATAGAAGTCCACCTCACACACGAAAATGTATACAAGAATTTCTTACATATACAACAGAAAATTGAAAATGATTACTATCATTGTCGTTATTGCTATTAAAATTATCATGAAGGGGACAGCTAAGACTGTAATAAAGAAATGCTGCAGAACAAAACCACAATACTACCTGTTTGCAAATTGTACAAAACCACATCCCTTTCCAGCTGGTATCTTAACAGATATGACTTCACCAAATGCAATAAAAGACCCTCTGAGTTCTTCATCAGAGACATCAGAGTCAAGTCCGCCCACAAATATCTAATCAAAACAAGGTAATTCATATCAGTCATGAGATAAGTATTTGATAACTTACTTCCAAATGGAACAGGACTCACCGTCGTGTTAGATAAATCACTCTCTGGCTGACCTAGGTACACGGCAACATTAGATTAGATGCATATCCACCGGCCACAATCACCATTAAAGATTTATGTCAGAATTGTTGAATAATTTCTTGAATAATTTCCATACTAAAAGAAAACCATCACTGACAGAAAAATTAAACACATTTCCATAGATGCACCCTTATTGATTTTAATCAGCACACACACAAAAACACACACACGCAAACACACACACATAGAGACAGAGATAGACAGAGAGTGAGGCAGAAAAGAAATTAATAATAGAAAAAATGATGCTGCAACAATTTTGGGAATGACGATCAAACTGAGAAATCGTGGACAAGGCTGGAATCAATACATTGGAATTAATTGATTATATAATTAATTTGATCTCTTGAAATCAAAAAACTATAGTTCTAAAGCTAGATCACCTTGAACGATTTGATTGTTAGACCAAGAACTAGTTCCAGCAATCAAACAATGATTAGAAGTAGTATATTTGTTGAAAAGATCCTGCCATCTTTTTTAAATAAAAAATATTCTTACAATTTAAAGGTGATAAAAAGGTTCTTTTGCAAAAGTCATTATTTCACACAATGTCATTAATTTCATCAAGTAATTTACTCAACTTCTAGTGCCTATAATTTTTTATCTTATGATTCTACATTCATTAATGCTTAAGATATACTTCAAAATACAAAGTACCACATTCGTATTTAAACCTATATCTCCACCGGTTAGTGGCCAATCTAATTCTCCGAACCTTGATAAGAACTCACAGATACAGACATGCTACTAGCCAGAACATAGAAGTTATCTTTCACACCAACAAACTAACAATCTTTTCACCAACAGAACAACAGCAGTAATCCCACACTCATATATATTCATGTCCAAAAATCCAACAAGAGAAAAAAAGTCAAAACGCCAATCAAGCCAAAAGCAACAACTACCAAAAAACAACGGGTTGATATATTGTACCTTGATAACCATACTGCTGCTGTTGTAGCAAGGGTTTCTTTGGAGTGGCAACACTAATCCTCATAGGCCTACTCGAACAAAGCACGCCGTTCATTTCAGTCAGTGCCCTCATCTTCTCGTTATCGTCACCAAACCTGACAAACCCATAGCCTTTCGAGCGACCCGTGCCCGAATCAACCACCACCTTCGCACCCCTCACAGATGGATACTTACTGGCAAAGGTATCTAGCAAGAGCGCATCCGTGACTTCGGCAGCTAAATCCCCAACGAAAATGGATGAATCGGAACCGGCCTCAGGACGCCTGTCGCCACCACCGCCACTGAAAGCTGCCCAGTTGAGGCGGAAAGGTTGGTCGGCATTAGGCATTGTGGTGCCATTGTAGCCTTGAAGGGCCGTCTCTGCCGCCGTGTGAGAGCTGAACTCGATAAATCCGTACCTCTCGGACTGGCCGGTGTGCCTGTTGCGTATTATCTTAACAGAGACAACCTGCATGTTTGAATGTTTTGATTTTGTTAATAGAGACACGGATGATGGGCAAGAGATTCTAAAAGTTGTATTGGGAATAAAAGTTTGAAGAAAGAAGAAAACACAAATGCTTATGCAAGCCCACCTAACCAGTTCAAGTTGGCTACGTCCGATTATATCTTTTGACCCAAAAAAAAAAAAAGAACCATATTTCTAACATAGAGAAAGACACATACCGTCCAAAACAATGCAAACAACTGTTTTGCATTGTTTTTAGGCTTTCTACACTGGATTACATATATTTGTATACAACTATTAATTAAGCAACATTTTATGTCTACTGTAAAAAACCTATCAATGCAAATAGTCTGTTTTGGACAAAATGTGTGCTTTTACAGAAAAGCTTCATACTTTTCAAAACAATGTGAATAGTTGTTTTACTTCTATAGAAAAGAAGTATGAAGTCGATAGTGAAATTATGCATATGTATATTAAACAAAAAGTACATCCACTTCTAGAAACAAAATATTCTACTCCGGGGTTTTAGCGACAACATTTGTCGTTAAAAGAAAAGCTTTGGTAACAACATATTGTCACCAAAAAAAAAACAAAAAAAAAAAAAATCTACAACAATATTGTTTAGAAAACAAATATTAGCAACCAAAATCATGGAAAATAAAGTTCTTTTTTTCAATGTTTTACTGACTCACATTACAAAAGAAGTTATCTACAACAATATTTGGTACATTTTATTTTGTTCCAGCAATGTAATCTTTAAAACTTAGGAACTTATTAACAAAGAATGAGTAGCTCGTAAATAAAAGCTTGATGAGATTCATTTATGTAAATTTTTCTGTCTATAAGCTTTGTTTATTTGTTATCCATATGATAAAGCAATGAAATAAAAGTTTTACGCTTGTAGATCTGAACCGCCAACCGTAGAGAAAAATCGAAAATAAAATGGTAGATGCGAGATCCAAAATTTCACACTCGTCGTGTAAAAAAAGAATAAAAAGAATTAACCACGAATATCAATCAATCTCTACAATAAACGAATACAGAATTCAACAAATAGCAATGCGTGATAGCTCATTACACAGCATTTCAAATACACAAATCTGCATTCATCGAAATACACAGAAACAATACTTCACATTCCGAATACTAATGCAAGCAATTGAATCATCAAAGAACAATACTTTTTACATTCCTAATGAATATAAAAAAAAAATAAAAAATTAAGAAGCAAGCAGAGAAGTTAATACATACCTCTCCAGTTTGAGAAAAACAAGAGTTGAGATAAGCTTCATCCATCCATGGCAGGAGATCTCCGATCCAGATGGTCTTGTTCTCCTCCCCCGAGCTCTGAATCTGCCTGGGCTGAGGGAATTGATGCTGGTGGTGGGGGTAGTACGGCACGTAATGCTGGTTGTACATCATGTTCTGGTGCATCACCACCGCCGGGTACTGCATCGCCATCCATTGGTGCTGATACTGCTGCATCGCCGCCCATTGCTGCTGCTGCTGCAACTGTTGCTGCTGCTGCTGTTGCTGGTTCAAATCTCCGCCGTTCATTGTCCAATCTCTTTCTCTCTCTTCCGAAGCTTTGGAGCTCTCGCGAGAGTCAGAGTCACCTGGTCCGACAAACCAGGCTAGAAAGAGAAAGGGGGAATTTTGGTGGTGATGAGAGGAAATAGAAAAGCAGGGATCTGTGTAACCCACCCAAGGTTGGTTGTACAAACAAACGTGTGGCGATTGTACTCTGACGATGTCCAATCGAGACCGTTGATGCTGGGGGTTCGGCCCTTGGCCGTTCGTTAGGGTCGTGGGCCCCAGTTCCCATATTTAGATCTGACCATGATTTTTTTTAGTTATAAGACCTTGTGATGAATAGCTTGCTGATTTCGGATGGCGGCGGGCTGTGCCGGTCTGTAGGTGGGTGCATACTTTTGGCTAATTGGAGAAAAACTTATTTATGTAAAATTATTTTTCCTTTCCATTGAGGAAATAATAATTTCATCTATATTTATATTATCTTTCAGATATTCTTTCTAGAAATAAAACGAAATTGATGAATGGATATAGCTTTTTAGATTTTCGTCCATGTCGCAACAATTGTGGTAATAATTTTTATTTTTTTTGGTACAGGACCTTCTGGTTTCCGGATCCACATGGGAACCGACTAATTCGGAATAGAGCCGGGTAGGACCACAAGGGCGGCAAATCTCTCCCTCAAGACAAGAGTTTTTAACACTGCTGCATTCTCAGGGCTCGAACACGAGGCCACTGGTTAAGCTGGAAGAGACCAAGCCATCTCATCCAAGCGCTCTTGGGTAATAATTTTTTTTTTCTTTTCATATATAAAGGTTTTAAGTTACTTTTATTTCATTTTTTAGCGTGCAAAAGATAATGTTTAACAAAAATATTACAATGATATAAATATAGAAGAAAAGAAAAATTGATATCTGTAAATGTTATTATGCACATTCTTCTGTCTATGTGGGTTAACCAGTTAATGTCGATTTGAAGCACAGTGAACACAAATTAATTGTGGGACTTTGTAAAACCCTAAATACGAGAAATACATCAACATTGGAACGTCTCAAATTTTCAATAGAGTCAATCCCCATCCTGATCTCAAATCCAATATGAATATCCCTCCTAACCAACGTCATCATATCAAATACAAAGTCGATATTTTTTACATTTGGATCTGTCATAGAAACGTGGATTCCTTCACACAAATTTCGTTACTCAGTGCGAAAAGGATTGCTGCACACACCAACCAAATAATTAGCCACTTGCGCAACTGACCTTGCCACGTGTTGTCTTGTATGTGGCAGACATCATAAAAGCCCGCCACGTCTCCTGAGAGTCATTATCATTTTTCGTGGTTCACCTTCCATAAATAGTCATGCCTTATATTCATGAATATCATCGAAAAATCAATTGAAAAGGTCTAATAACAACTAATAGCAATAAAAGTAGAACGTGCAAGCGGATTAACGCAAGCATTTAATTCTTTCTTTGTTGTATTGCTCTTAAATTTCGCCTAAAACTACTTTGTCATAGTCTTGTTGATGTCAACCATCAACAAATTGGAGTTAGAAGGAGTACTTGAATCTCAAATTGTCGTTACTTCCATCAATATGATTACTATAATTTATTTATTCCTTACCACTATACTCTAATATAATCCACTATGTCGTCATCAAATTACTCCAACGACAACAATAACACGGACAACCATCAAGCAAATAATCCCTTTGCATCCGTCAACAAAAACCAAATCCTCGAAAACCCCAATTTTATAATAGGGTTAACTGCCTTTTTTCTCATATTCTCCAATACTTCTCTCTCGAAAAATCCACTCGCCATCCCAAAACCGCACACAAAACAGCGACTTCCCAACCATATGCCTCTCAGGAAGACATGTTCAAATTCTGGGTCGAGCGGGTCGATGGGTTCAAAATCACCGACCTGAACTGGAACGTACTCGGTGGACCGGGTCCGACCCTAAACTGGCACGTACTCGGTAGACCGGGTCCAACCCAGCTCGGCCCGTCGGATCATATGTTATACACATATGATCCTGAACTGTCCCGTTTTGAATCCAGGCATGAACACAGACTCATGGTCAATGGATGTGACCAGACCAGGTTCGTGCCGGTTTCAGACCAGATGACATGTGGCCATGTCTACTCCCATAAGGTAAACTCGCGTTGTGCTAGAGTACCCACGAGAAGAAAAAAAACCACCAACGAGAACTCCAATGAAACCATTAGAGAAAGCCATAGGAGTTCGAATGGCACGTTTAACTCAACTAGTACGTGATGTCCAAACGCCTTGGAAAAATATTAAAGAATATCGCTCTCCGCCACCACCTCAACAGATTTAAAACACTGCCAACAAAGAGGAGGCAGAGATCACAGTCCTCTGACAAAGGACTGATTAGAGACTAGAAAACACTATAAACCCCAACAATCATTAACCCATCTTCTTTCTCACCCATCATCCAGTCTGACAACCCCTTCTGATCTAAATCTTCCATCTTTTTTCGTACCCTTGTGGAGGTGTTGCCCACCAAAACTAAAGTGCCTCTATGCAATGGAGATTTCAACCTTGACGCACATTTGGGACAGTACGTATTATGGATGGACCTCCATGGGGCTAGCAATGCCTTACGTTGTCATACTTGTTCGCTCACCTATCAAAAGCCCAAAGGTGGTATCACTCGCTAGTCCATGAGTTTATCGATGGATGGGATCAACATTGGCATTTTGAATGCACTTTATTGGCTCTCAGATATTATTGATTCCTTGAGAATCGATCACCAATATCGTGCAAGGGGCTGATGAAAGCCTAAAAGATTAATTGGCCCATATCAACACTCGGGTCCAAAACATGAAGTTTTGCCATCCAGAGACCCTACTGGTGGCGGCATATGCCAAACTCTGCCCCAATTGCAGTACCCTGCCTAGACTTAGTAAAATCAGAGTAAATTTTGCGCGCTATAAATGGAAAGCACTGATTTAATTTTCGAAAACTCGTATTAATTTTTTCGAAAATACTTTAACTTTAAAACGCGGAGTGCTATTCAACTTTAATCTTATATCTTTATCTCTTTAATCTAACATGCATGCGACCAAGTAAATTCATTCTAGAATTAGGGTCATGAATAATACCGGGTAAAACATGCATATTCTGAAAATCTGACATAATCTGACATCTGAAATAATAGTCTGAAATCTGACATCTGAAACACAAGTCTAACATGCGAAAGCAAGTACAAGTTCATAAAAGCACACAAGCATAAAACAAACATAGATAATTCAAACATGTTCAAACACTATATGACATGTTTTCTCAAAAATGTCCTAAATCTGGACCAGCACCACATATCTGCTCACACGTCACGCGAGACACCATCACTTGAAAAATAGGGTAGTAGGGAGGCGTGAGCACAAAGGAATCAACGGTGCTCCGTCGGAACCGACACTAAATACTCATCACAATTAATAACAAACTATGAAATCAACATATATATGATTAAACTGGTTTGGCTATGGGACTAACGGTAAACTGGTACTCATGTGCACACTCTGGGGGTCCCCTCTCACAGAAATCCAGGCTGGGCATCGCCCACTCATCTGGACGCTGGACTTAGGCTAGGCCTCGCCCACTCATCTAAGTCATAATTGACATCTGACATCTTGACCAAGACGGGATCACTCATCCGTCTCGGTCCTTCAATTTAATCACATATAGACCTCAGACATGGTAAATTATTAAAAGCGATGAAATACACAGTACATGGTCCCCACCTGAAAACTGGCGAATGCAAATGCTGGAATATCTGAAATATACTGTGTAGCAGGCGGAGGCTCGACTCTCCTCAAGCTACAAAATTATGAGCGAAATATTCTAAGTACTGGGCTCAGAATAAAACTCAAATCTTTAATATCTATTGTCTAGGTTCGCTCACTCTGCTTTAAAAATCATTTTAGGGATTTACAAGCTGATCTTGGAAATATTATTGTCTGTGAGGCATTCTAGAGTTCTCTGAAATATTTCTAAGTCTGGAACTATAATCTAACTTAAATCTAATCTGACTGAAATCTAAACTATATATGGATCTTAAATCCATCTGGAATCTTAACTTTATCTAGAATCTTAACTATATCTGAAATCTTAACTATATCTGGAATCTTAAATATATCTGAAATCTTAATCTGACCGAGTCTGAAATTTATCTGAAATTCCATTAGAAATATATCTCGAACCGTCCGGATTGACCGGACTGGTTCAACTGAATTTGACCGACAGCTCACTCGGAGCTGGTCGGTCATTCGCTTGACTATGTGCATCTCGGTTTGACCGTGGTCCGAGTTTGGCGTGGCAACTAGGGCCGGCACAAACTCGACTGACACGGCTTAGCCGATGCACGAGTTTGAAACGGTGCCACGGTCACTGACGTAGGGGCGTGCATGGACTACGGCTAACGGAATGGCGCGTAGACGGTAGGTCGGATGGACTCGGTGCACGGGCACGTACTCGGGGGTTTAACTCCGACTCGGTGCACGGGCACGCACTCGGCGGTTCGGGTCCAACGGTCAGACGAGAGGTGATCACGGGCACGAGACGACGATATGCATTACGAATTACGATACGATGGCTAATAATTATCCAGACGGTACTAGGATTCAGTCATTTAAAATCGGATCCAGAAATATACCCGGTTATCGGAACCGCATAAAACTAGGATTCGATTCTCGAAGAATCCTAACTCATTTAAGGCCGATAATTAATGTATATATTCTATGTGATTATATGGATTTTATAAATTAACAACTGTAGCTAAAATCATATCCGACTAATTTTCTAAAATATCGCATTCCTCGGCTAAAGTCTCGATCTTATAACTAAGTCCAACGGTGTCCAAAATTTATGAAATTTGAATCGAAGCATCCTCAATATACTAATAGTCAACGGTCAACATAATAAGTCAGACGATAACTCCTAACCTAGTCAACTAAAAATCGCTACGACCAGTCAACGCATTTGACCGGCTCGTTTACCTATCAAGCAAAGTTCGAAAAATCTCAAATTTATACCTAGGCCTCAAAACGAAGCAACAAATTTAATGGTATTTATTTCGGTATTTTATCACATATATTTCAAAGGTCCAAAAAAAATAGCTTTAAGCTCCTATGTCCCGTTTTTTCCAAAATCACTCAAATCACATATTATTTTTCTCTTATCTCGTTTATCTCATTAAGTCTAAACCAAATTAAGCGAGTTTTTGTTATTATACCTTAAAATGCTCGAAACGAGCAGATTAGGAAATAGCTCGGCTAAGAAATGGTAAAAGGAGCAAAATCGGTTCAAGCTACGGGGCTGTGGGCCGGATCTGGAGCTACCCGGGTCTGACCTCAGGCTGGGGAGTTGCTGACCGGGTCGGTTTGCTGCTGAGGACCGCGGGTCTGGTCGAGTTTGGAGCAAGGGGCGCGGGTTCGGGCTGTTTGGTTGCAGATGGTACGAAATCTAAGCTTGAAGGGCGCTGCTTGTACGGACTCGCGCGTGTGCAGGCTGGCTCGTGGGTGTACGAACGCGGGGAGGGTGTTGCGACGTACTCACGGTGGAGCTGCGGCCTGGTTGCGGGAAGTCGCCGGAAAAATGCGAGCTAGGGTGGTGTTGCGCTGGGAATGGAGCAGGCTTGACAGGGCTCGCGATTTCGGGCCTGAGTCGCGCCGGAGAGGTGGGTAGCGGGCTGAGGAAGATGACTGCTGAAGTCATCGTAAAAGGAGGACGACAGTGGCTCTAGCTCGCCGGAAAACGCGCGGTTGCACGTTGGAGGTGGAGCTCGGGCTGCGGAGGTGAGCTGCAGGTGTAGCTCGCGAAAGACGTGCGATGGGGCTGAGTTTGGGCTGAAGCTGGCGGCGTGAGCTGGGAGGGTCTAGCCGAGGTCGTGGCTGCTCGTCGCCAGCACGGCTGTGGCCAGAAAAGAAGTGGGGTCACCAGAAAAGCTCAAGCCATGGAGGTTGAAGGAGAAGAAAGCTTAGGTTCTTGGGTCTTGAAGGAGGGTTTTAACTTGGTAAAGCTAAATCTTGGTATATGCTAAGAAATCCTGTACATTTTTACAGTGGATCTTGAAAATGAAGGTAAAATGTAATGATATTGCTTTGGATCTTGAATTTTGAAGATGGTGAAGGAAGAAGATGATGAATAGTGGAAGAAAAGTGGCTAGGGTTTTGTGTTGGTTGTTGGGAGACAACCTATTTATAGAGGAGAGGGGAGCTTAGGGTTTCTATTCTTGTTGGGCCAAGAATCGGGCTTAAGAGTTGGGGAGGGGAGCTTAGGGTTTCTATTCTTGTTGGGCCAAGAATCGGGCTTAAGAGTTGGGCCTAAATTCGCTTCATAATCAGGCTAGTAAAAATCCTAACACTCGGGCTCGATTAACCCGGATAGTGACTAGGAAATTAAATACTCGGTCTATAAATAAAATATGACGGCTTGTAGTAATAATTTCGACTTGGGCCGAAATTAAATATTGGCTCGATTAGAACACTACGAGGGCTCGATATTTAAAATATCGCTTGGGCTTAGAAATTAATTCTACTACTCGAATTAAAAATGGGCCGGCTCAAATTACTTGGATTCTTAAAATTAATTGTGCTCGAAATAGTCAAATTATCCGACTTCGGTTTGCTTAAATAATGTAACACCCCGACTTTTTAATACTATCAGAGTATGCGATTTTTCGCATTTTTCTGAATAAATAAATAAAATACTTATTTTGTGAAACTGATTCGGGATGCTACCGTGAAAAACTTGATTTTTCTGAAAACCGTTAAAATTTTAAACTGATAAATAAAAACGGTTTTAATGTCTTAACCGACTAACGTCGGACCAACAGCTGAAAATATGTACTGATAGTTTTAGCGGAAACATCTGCGTGGCAAAACATATATACATATATACAAAATATCCTGAACTGCCCGCCAGCTCACTCATCGTCCCCGACCCTGCGACCTGAAAAACATGAAATGCGTGGGGGCGTGAGCACTAAAACACTTGTGCTCCGCAGAAACTCATACTAATGTAAACATTGAAAATAATAACAATATCATGATCTTAGCATATATAACTGAACTGAAACTGAAACTGAAACTGATATCTGATACCGGTCTGATCTCGCGACATAAGTCACGTAACTGATAACTGAATATCTGTCGGCACAAACTAATACCGAAATCTGCCGGCACAAACTAATACCGGACCATGTGCACACTCTAGTGGGTAGATTAAGCCACTAGAACCCAGAATGGACCGGCGACCATTCCGAGCGGATACTGAATATACATACCTCGAACATGGTAGCGTAATTATAAACAATGTAGTACTTAGTCTGAGTCCCCACCTGAACTGCTGAAACTGAACGGTAGTGCTGATGCCTGATCAAACTGAAAATAATATAAACAATTACTACTGACTATGCTCAGACTGATAATTTAACTGTTTAATTATGGTAAGATGCTCTACTGGACCTGACATGATATTCGGACTTAATCGGTATAACTGAAACCGGTTAAGTACGAAACTGAACTGATATAAATTAACTGAGCTGAACTGAACCCGGAATTTTAACTGAAAACTGACACTGAAATTGAGAACCGGGACAGAAAATGATAAGTATTGACTGAACCGGTCCAGCCGGTCTGAACCGGTCTAGACCGGACTGCCGGTCCGCTGAACCGGGCAGTCAGGGTTGGCTCGGCCGGCAGCCTGCCAAGTGCTGCGCACACGGGCGTTGGCTGGCGGCTGCGGGCGTAGTCTGTCTGGCTGACTGGTCGTGCAGATGCGGCTGCGTGTCCCTGGCACGACAGTGTGCGCGCTGGATGCGTGATACGGAAGTGGGTTCCGTACCCCTGTGACAAGAAGGGCCAAGATCCAAGACGACCCAAGGAGGCTGAAAATAGGGCCAAAGCGACGCAACCATGGCCTAAAAGACGAGTGCGAGCTCGTATGCGAGGCACTCAAGCATATAAGAAGCGGCACGAGTCTACACGAACACGAGGTCGCGCATGGAAGTGCGCAAGGACACGCGAGAAGGTGGTCACGAGGCTAATAAGCGAAAGGCGCGCATCAAAAAGTGATGCGCGGGCAGAGGTTGAGAAAAGACGCACGCGGGCCATAAAGGGCAAGCACGGGTGCGCGACGGGCGATAACGCTCATAGATGCAGAGTGTCGGGGAGCACGCGCAAGCGGCTTGGCAGGCGCGGGAATAGCGCGGGAGGATTGGGCGTGCGCGGCAATCGCACGGGTGGCGGTACGCGCGGTGCGATGGGCGACGGGCGTGCGGGGCGCGCATCGTGCGCGAATGGGAGTCACGCAAGTAGAGGCGTAGACAGCGTAGGCATAAGCGTGGCAGGGGCGATAGGACAGGATGCGCTGGGACGGGGCGCGCATAAAGGCGAGGCGGGTGCCAGGGCGCGCGTGGCGCGCGCGCGCAAGAAACCACGCCCGACGAGGACTAGGCCTCGCGGGCAGCGCGCAAAGAGAGGCGGCGTGCAAAATTGGGGCGGTCGAGAGTTTGAGTTGGGAAGGAATTACTTGATCTTCAAGTTATGCTTGGAGTGCAAGTCAAGACAATTAGTATTGTTAGGATTTTATTTCCTTTATGCTTTTAATTAATATGTTAGGAGATATTAGGATTTCTATTATTGCATACAGTGTCGGAGAGAAGGCCCTGAGAGCGTCTCGAAGTCACAATGTCTAGGAGAAGGCCCTGAGTGCGTCTGCTAGATACACCTATCAGGAATAAACGAAGGCCCTGAGTGCGCCGTTTATTCGCCACCCGTATAGACAAAAGATCGATCCGTCATCATTGGTGCTTTCATTGAGAGGTGCTGATCGATATTTTGTCTATCTTATCTTTATTTTTTTCGGTTTTGCCTTTTGGTGAGGGGACCGAATTTCTCTTATTTTTTTGAGTCGAAATTTTCGAAATTTTTTTCGAAATTTCATTAAAAAAAAAAAAAGTGTCAACTTGTTAGTCGTTTGTTGATTTTTTTACGGTTATTACCTTTTGTTGAGGGGCCGAAATTCTCTTTGTTTCGAATTTTTTGAGTCTTGTTGGGGGTTCGAATTTTTCGAATTTTTCCCTATTTATTTTTTCGATTTTTTGAGTCAAAAAAAAAAA